>SNQJ01S0064770.1:30125-41679 GCA_010110895.2 Picea sitchensis
TCATACTGAAATTCAAATTAGTATTTAGCCCTGCAAACAATTCCTTCCAAAAAGCGGATGTGAATTTTACGTCTCTATCTAAAATCACCATTTTAGGAATACCATGCAAAATTTGTTTCATGAATATTTCAAAAATGTTAATAGCTTTAAAAGTAGACTTTACAGGAATAAAGTGTGCATACTTACTGAGTTTATCGATTACAACCATGATTGAATCATTATGTTTCTGATTTTTAGGCAAACCTGTTATAAAGTCCAGTGATATGGTCTCCCATTTCCATTCTGGTACTGGTAATGGCTGTAATTGGTCGGCTGGATGCTGGTGTTCGGCCTTAACCTGCTGACAATATTGTCACCTAGCCAAGTACTCTATTGCTTCGCCCTTCATATTAGGCCAGTAAAATAGTTTTCTGAGTGTTGTTATTGTTTTCTGGTAATCTAGATGGCCAGAATATGGTTTCTTATGCACTTCGTCTAAAACAATTAATTTTAACTCTGTTGAGTCCGGTATGTACAGTCTGTTTTTAAATCTTAAAATTCCTTTCTTGTTGATACTTATATCTGGTTTATTTGGGTTTGCGATACTATTTTGAAATTCTTCCATCATCTTAGTGTAATTTCCATTGTTAACACCTATCGTTCTTATTCTTTGTTCCAGATCACTTTTTGCCTTGCTGATATTTATGTAAAATAACCCATGGATTCTACGGCTTAAAGCATCTGCTACTTTATTTTGCTTACCCTTGATATGTCTGACCTCGAAGCTGTATTCGCTCAGGAAGGCTAGCCACCTTGCTTGTCTTGTATTAAGGTCTGGTTGGTTAAACATATATTTAACCCCGCTATTATCCATCAATAGTAAGAATTTTCTACCCATTATATAGTGTCTCCACATTGTTAAGGCATGTATTACTGATGCCAATTCTAAGTCATGAGTGACGTAATTTCGCTCGTGTTCCTTTAATTTAAGGACTCATAACAAATTGCGTGTTGTTCCTGAGTTAGAACACCACCTAGTCCCTCTTTACTTGCATCGACGCATACTGTGAAGTCTTTATCTGAGTCTGCTACCTTCAAGATGGGTGTCAATGTCAATACTTTTTTTAGCTTGTTAAAACTGTCTTGACAGTTTTGCGACGAGTTAAACTTGGTCCATTTATTTTGTAGTGACGTGATAGGGTAGGCTAACTTGGAGAACCCTTCTATAAATCTATGATAATATCCGGTGATTCCCATGAATGACTGGATATCTGCCACATCCTTAGGCACTGGCCATTCCATAATGGATTTTATCTTTTTTCGGGTCTACAACAATACCTTCCGAGGAAATGACATGTCCTAAATATTGTATTTCGTTTTGATAAAAATCACATTTGTCAAATTTTTCTTATAGTTTGTGTTTCCTTAGTGTTTGCAGAACTATTCATAAGTGTTCATCATGTTCCTCCTCCATTTTAGAATAGACCAGAATATCGTCGATAAATACTACTGTGAACTTGTCTAAGTACTGGCTGAAAATGTTGTTCATCAAGCACATAAATGTGGTTGGTGCATTAGTGAGTCCGAAAGGTATGACTACAAACTCGTAGTGTCTGTATCTTGTTCAAAAAGTTGTTTTGTTTATGTCTTGGTCCTTTATCCTAACTTGATGATAATCGGATCATAAATCCAATTTTGAGAAGATCTGGGCCCCACCAACTTGATCGAACAGATCATTTATCCTGGGTAAAGGGTATTTTTTCTTAATGGTCACTTTGTTCAGTTGTCTATAATCGGTATATAGTCTTAGAGTACCGTATTTATTTTTCACAAAGAGGACTAGTGCTCCCCATGGCAAGACACTTGGTCTGAGATACTATTTGTCCAACAATTCATGTAATTGTATTTTTAATTCTGTCAGTTCTCGTAGACTCATTCGGTAGGGTGCGATTGAGATAGGGGTTGATCCAGGTAGTAATTCTATGGATAAATCTATTTCTCTCCTAGGATGTAATTCTGGTATCTCCTCAACACACATGTCTCTGAATTCACGTAGGAAAACAAAGTCTTCTAACTTGGGCTTATATTTTTTTTCTAATATATTCGTCACTTGGATGGCATAAACTTGACATCCCTTTCTAATACATTTCTTGAGTTGCATAGTTGAAACTTGTCTAACTGATACAGGTTTTGGTATGCCTTGGGTTGTTCTAACAGTGACAAAATTATCTTTATAGCTAAGTATCTTTGTATAACAATCTAGTACTGCTTTGTGTTTTTCCAACCAATCCATCCCAATAATCATATCATAAGACCCTAGTGGTAGGATGTTCAGATTGGTCCTTATCTTTTGACCATCTAAACTGAACTCAAGATCAAAAATAAAGTTAACTACTTTTCATTTAGTACTTGTTCCTAGTTGTACAAGCCAAGATTTTTCGTTCTTTTGTTTCTTAAGTTTATTCAACTCTACTACATCGGGAGTAATATAACTTAACGTAGCTCCGAGGTCAATTAAAACAGAAATTCGAGTGTCATGGATTTTACCTTTGATTTCTACCACCGAGGACCAGTGGTCAGCTTGTCGACCATCTATGGCTGCATTTATCTGATGCAAACTTCTGCCCATTGCTCCTACTGTCGAGGCTTCCTGTAAATTATGAACAACAGTTCTATTTTCTGTAATTAAACGTGGATAGTTCCTCCTTAGATGAGTCTCTCCACACTCCCGACACTTTAATGGCTCACGGGAGTTATCCCCAAACTTCTTCGTTCCCAGGTTTACTAGTTTACCGCTACCTTGCGTATTTGGATGATTGGAGTGAAAATCCTTCCTTGGGAAACTTTTTGCTGCATTCTGATAAAGAGTTGGCTGGTATCCCTTCTTCCGTTGGTTTATTCCATCTTGCTTCTTATCCTTCCAGGTCTTGCGAAACTCTACCCGTTGTTTATATTGGTCATAGCAGATTCGTTCTTTCTTGAATGCCTCACTCAAGGATTTGGGGTTGTCAAACTCAATTCTGTCCCTGTAGGACTGTGGTAAACAACTTAAGAATTGTTGGATTTTTACCTTATCCTCCCGAATGTATGGTACGAACCTTAGTAGTTTCAAAAATTTATTTATAAGGTCCTCCATCGTCATTTGTCCGAGTCGTAACTCATAGAATTATTTTGTCTTCCTTTCATGATAGATTTCAGAAAGGTATTGTTTATTAAAATACTTCTTAAAACTGGACCATTCCAACTTTTTATGTTGTAGGCCCTTGGCCAATTTCAGGTCCTACCACCAAATGCTGGCCTTCCCCTTTAGATTGTAGATGGCCATTCTGACCTTCATGTTGTTGGAGTAGTTGTAGATTTGGAAGTATTTTTTTATGTCCAACAACCATGCCTCGACTTCTTCTCCTGTCCTGGATTCTCCATCAAAAGTAGTTGGTCTAATCTTTTTAAATTCTCCTTCAAGGTGGTCTGTTTGTTTTCTTTTTCTGTCCAGTATGGTTTTGTCTTCAGCTGAAGGTGTCCCTTCAGACGAACTGCCTCCTTTTTTCTATTTTCACACCAGAATTCTTGGAGGCCCCTTTGTTGACCTCTTCCTCATGGTTATCATCTTTTGGACCTTTCTTGGTTACTATACTATGCAACAAGACTTCACTTATCTCTTTTTTTTCAACAACAAGGTTCCTCATTATTTCCAGCACCTTCGTGTGTGAGCTTCCATCACTATTTTGTCTTGGATCTCCAGGAGGTCCTTGTTGCGGATTCTCTTCCACCCCGATTTCTACACCTTCTTGAGCCGCCATTATTCAACACAAAACATAAAAGCTTTATGTTTGTCATCCACAAGATTTATTAGTTTTTTCATAAATCAGAATATATACTAAGTAATCAATGTTGCCCTGTTCAGGCCCAGTGTTGTAACTTCGGCTCTGATACCATATGTAATGTACCTTAAAAACTATCACAAAAAAAAATAAAAAATAGTTTGTACAATTATCCTTGCATAGTTTCAAGATTCAAACAATTCAGTATTCTGTTATAAATCTTGAGTCTGAAAGTTTGTGAGAGACCTTATTGTCATTGATTTCCTTTACTATGCAACTTAAAACGTCCTACTTGACAATATAATGAGTGTATAATCCTCCCTTCAATATTATTTAAAGTCTTGTAAAAATCACCAATATTTTTTTATTTGATGATGTCTATAACACCAGCACAGGTTTAAATATATGAGCGACTTGTAAACAGGTTTTTTACATCCATACCTCCAATTAGGAAAAGATTCTCCAATCAATACACAACAACCCCTGAAATCGCGAAAGGTGACCAACATGTCGGATTTCGGAGTTCGGGATTTCACGAGTACAACAGCTAACATCAACGCACAACAATTCCTAAAATCGTGAAAAGTGACCAGAATTTCGGGATTTCGTAGTTCAGAAATTCGCGAATACAACAACTAATATCAACAGATACCAACCTCTGAAATGTGAAACAAAGGGAAGGTTGGACTAGTGCTTTGGGGTTTCGGGGTTTTGGGGTTCGAAACTTCATGACTTCAAGTGTCCAAAACTTCATCATATACGAACTTTCGAAATGCGAAAAGGAAAAGTGGGGCCCACATTTCGAGGTTTCAGGGTTCGGGACTTCATGAGTTCCAGTGCCCAAACATCAACTTAAACAAACTTCTGAAATGCGAAAAAAAAACATGCCCAACACTTCGAGATTTCGGGATTCAGAATCCCACGACTTCAAAACCCAAAACATCAAACACAAACAATTCCCAAAATTATGAAAAGGAACGTGGACTAACATTTAGGGATTTCAGGATTCGGGGTTTTGGGGTTTCAAATGCCAAACATCCAACATAAACAAACTTCCGAAAAGATGCAAAAAAGAGAAGGTGGGACCTGCATTTCGGTGTTTCAGGGTTTGGAACTTCGTGAGTTCAATTGCCCCAAACCTCTTATGTAACCAACTTCCGAAATGCGAAAAGTAGAAGCTTCGGGATTTTGCGGTTCGAAACTTCGCGAGTTCCGGTGTCCAAACATCGAGATAAACAAATTTCCAAAATGCGAAAAAGGAAAAGGTGAGACCCGCATTTCAGGATTTTCGGGGTTCAGAGTTTCCCGGTTTTCATACTCAACATACAACAATTACCGTATTGCAAAAAAAAAAAAAAGGAACTAACATTTCGGGATTTCGGGATTCGGGGTTTCAGAGTTTGCAACTACCAAACAATGACACACAACAATTCCCAAATTCTGAAAGGTGAAAGGATGTGGGACCAACACTTCGGGATTTCAGGATTCAAGGTTTCGGGTTTTAAAAAAACAAACAACAATACACAACAACTCCCGAACTCTGAAAAGTGAAAGGATGTGGGACTCACACTTTAGGATTTCAAGATTCGGGGTTTCGAAAAGCAAGGGAATTTCGCATAAGTGTAACCCGCAAGTCCCGAATGCCAAAATTCACATTATTTTCATAGTTCTAAGAATTTTTCCTTGTATTGGTATTCTTACCTTCGTTCTGTGAAAATAGTAGGGGTAGAAGGATTCTATATCTGTTTTCCTAGCAGAATTCCGAAAATCTAAACTTATGAGTTTAAACGCACAGAAGGGCACAAAGGATAAAATTTTATGTATAAGGTAAATTCTATAATGTTCACTTAGAGCCTCTTTTAAATCAAAGCATTAAACGTCAATAGTACTAGATCTGTGCATCTATGTAAATACATGATTAAAAATATCATTCCATCAGATATTGGTCATTATAAATGATGTTCTGAGGGATCTGAGTTTGGTTTCCTCGGGATTTATCTATAGATAAGATCTACCTCATTGACATTAATCTCCTCCTTTCCTTACTTACTTATAGAAATATAATTACAGATTTCCTTCACATATATTCCCCACAACAAACAAAATGGAAACACGTTACAGTTCAGATTTAATCAATACAATGCATCAGAAAAATCATTTAGACAAAGAATGGACATCATTCCAATTTGGATTTAATATGACATAGAAATAAAAACATAGTCATTCATAATAGAGAGGGGTAGATGAACATATTTGAATCTAGTTCGCGGGAAGACAAAGGGAACAACCACATTCCTCCCAATCGTAGAACAGGGCAGCCAAAGTCACTTGCCCGGTTCACCCCCCTAGACTGACCATGAATCCATGAGGGTGAACTTGGAAACTCCTCCTCAAAAATGTCCTTCAATTCCAATAGTTATCCTCTTGCCTCACACTTACTCAATAGTGCTCATAACCTCAAGGTGATTCTGTTTCAGCAAGCTCCTCTTGCCTCACACTCAATCCACGGTGTTCATAATAGCAAGAGAGCTTAGAAATCCTTTCTCCGCATACTTGGCAGCATCCTGCCTCCTCACATATGCTATTTATCCATTTTTTTTCCCCATGTCTTTTCCCTCCTTTGGGGATTTTCATAGATTTCTTAATCCCTGATTTTCAGGATGCCAATGGCCAAATCTTTGATTTTCCACTTGTAATCATCATCCCAGAGGCAATACCAACTTGTTCCCCACTCATGGAGTCATGGTCAACTGATTTTTAACGTGGTTGTTCCATTTGTCCTCCTAAAGTTAATATAAATATTCTGTTGTGATATAAGTGTCATAGTCAAATAGTTAGTTGAGTCCAAACAAATCTCTGCCCAACAGTCACAATAATTAAATACAATTATTAAATTTGAAATTCTGAATTGCCATAAATAGCAAAAATTTTCCAGATTCAAATTTTCGAAAAACGGAAATAAATTTCCAGCACACAAAAATAAAATATTTTATTTTGGGGTGATGTCACAAACTTGTTCCTAGGCCAACAAATAAAAATGTAATAGGATCCAAATGGATACAAAAATAATATGAATGAGAAAGGAAATATTGTAAGAAATACAACTAGATTGGTCTCCAAAGGGTGTGCTCAAATAGAAGGATTGGATTTTGATGAAACATTTGCACCCATAGCAAGATTAGAAGCTTTTAGAATGTTTCTTGCCTATGCTTATCAAAAGAAGTTTAAATTCTATCAAATGGATGTTAAGTCATCTTTTCTAAATGGAGATCTAAAAGAAGAAGTCTATATGGAACAACCGAAGGGTTTCTAATTGTCAGATAACCCTCACTTTGTCTCCAAGATGAAGAAATCCTTATATTGGTTGAAACAAGATCCTCATGCTTGTTATTACAGACTGGATAAGTATATTCAAGACAAAGGGTTCAAGAGAGGAACAATTGATTGCAATATGTATATCAAAACAGAGGATAATGATTTTCTCACTGTGTTGGTCTATGTCGATGACATCATATTTGAAAGTAATAATGCTTCATTGGTACAATGGTTTTCTTATGCCATGCAGTTTGAATTTGAAATTCCTATGATAGGGGAACTGTAATTTTTTGTTGGCCTACAAATTACTCAGAGGTCTGAAGGAATATTTCTTTCTCCGGAGAAATATCTAGGAGAAATGGTGAAAAAGTTTCAAATGGAAGATTCTTCACCTGTGAGCACACCTGTGGTCACTCGATGCAAGTTAAGCAAGGATGACGACTCAACTGATGTCGATCAGAGTTCATATAGTTCTATGATAGGAATCATGTTGTACATCACAGCATCTCATCCAGACATAATGCATGTTGTTGGAATGGTAGGAAGGTATCAGTCTACACCTAAAGAGAGTCATTTGATGGATGTGAAAAGAATATTTAGATACTTGAAATGAACAATGAACTATAGCCTATGATATCCTAGGAATCCAAATTTTCAATTATCAGTCTATTCAGATGTTGATTGGGCTAACTACATGGATGAAAGGAAAAACACGAGTGGAGGTGCATTCTAATTAGCAGATTCTCTTGTAGCATGGTTGTGCAAGAAGCAAGGTTCCATTTCCTTATTGACTACATAATATGAATATATTACAGCTACCACTTTCTGTACCCAAGTGTTGTGGATGATTCAACCACTTGTAGACTTGGAAGAAAATTATATTGCATTGATCCCAATTCATTGTGATAATACTAGTGCAATTAGTGTGTCAAGGAATCATGTATTTCACTCCAATACCAAGCATATACCCATCAAGTATCACTTCTTGAGGGAACATGTAACCAACACTATTGTCTCTTTGCATTACCTTCCATCCAAAGATCATATTGCAGATATCATCACTAAACAACATGCAAAGGCTCAGTTTGAGTATCTATGCTAGAAGTTGGGCCTGAAACTGTTATCAAGTTAAAATAGTCTATCTTATTAGGGGGAGTGTGCTCATAGTATATATAATCAGGGGGAGAGTGCTTATTGTATCTCTGATCAGGGGGAGAACATAGTCACTCTCAGTTTTCTTTGACATTTATGTCAAAGGGGGAGAAAAAGGTGTGGTCTGGATGCTATAGTTGGAGGCCTAAGAAGAATAGTGCAACCTTTCAGGGTTTCCATCAATACCAAAGCGGGATATTGTTGGCATCTTTACAGGAAGAATGTGTTTTTCATTGATGGAAAGAACAACAACGATGACGGAAAACAAGAAAGAAACGATGATAGTACCGCAAGAAGTCTTTTTTTATGAAGATAGAGATCAGGAATAAAAAGTGAAGACGAGACATTTCAATCAGTTTCGAACGAGATGGTTTGGAGGCCGAAACCTTTGAATACTTAGAGAATACTTAGAAAATCCTTTAAGTCGGAAGAAACCATAAGCTCAAGAGGAGGAGAGACAGTGGTCGTCAGATCGAGCACTATGAAGAATCTCGACCATTGGATGTGATTCTAGAAAAGAGGAACAAGGGTGCAGAGGAGGAGAACAAATATGAGGCATTAGATCTGAGCGCGTGGACCAACTGTCATTGGATCCATAGGTAAGTGCACGAGATTTAATTTTTTAGAGTGCATAGGATAAATGAAAACTAGCGAAGTTAGAAATCACAAGGCAATCCTAGCCGCTAGTGCTTAGAAGGACATGTGGCAGCAGATTCGCAGAATCACAAATAAGAAGAACTTCTTCGAGTAGACCGCAGACATTGCGAAGCACGAAGTCACAAAGTAATTCTGGACTGTCAGATTAAAGAGGATTGTGGATTGTTGATTTTCTTCAAAGTTTGGGAGTTCGGACTTCGAAGAATGGAGAGAGCTAATTCATGAGATCACGAAACACGAAGTCACAAAGTGCATTTTTTATTAGCGTATGGTCACAGTCATTGGTCATGTGGGGGAAACTTACACCCGATGCTAGTTTGGGCGGGTGAAGTTCACAAGGAGCTTCTTAGCAAGGACCTCCTGTAACGGTCAGAGAAGACCTCCTGTAACTGTGAGAGAAGATCAGGTGTAGCTATAACAAAGAGAATAAGCTCAACTTAACAGAGAAGATGAAGGGTCTCACTATGAGAGAAGCCAAATAATCTGAGGATAATGACCATTGATGACAAACAGACTGAGTATAACCACCAAAGAAGATGAAGAGTTGTGGGCATTATCTAGCAGAGGACTTGGTGTGATTAAAGAAAAGATGATGTAGAACATAGAAGAGAGTGTGTGCCTTTTTTTTATAGTTCTTACATGCGGGTAGAAACATGTAGTGGTGCATATCAGAAGTGCACAAGAGAGGTGCAACATATAAAATGAAAATGGAGAACAGAGAGAAAATGCAGAAGAAAAGTTGAATAGAGAGGAATTGGTACATAGGAGGAGAAAGAGCGTAGCATGGACAAAGAAGAGTGTAGTGGAGTCGTATAACATAGAAGCAAAAATATGCAGAAGTGGAACCGAGAATAAAAGTTGAAGAAGGAAGAGGAGACAGGGAGTTGTAACAGATCAAATGAGAGACATATCAAGTAAGTAAGTTTTGTAAGATTCAATAAGGGAGGTAGGGTGGTTCTAGGGAGGATTGTAGTCCTCTAAATTCTAGTTGGTGCTAGAAGATATTCTAGGAGTTGGTGCTAGAGAAATCTGAGAGTTGGTGCTCTCTGAAAATTGTATCTTTTTGTTAGAGTTTGGAGCCTCATATTTGAGTTGGTGTCAAATACTATGGTGTACATGAAAGTTGGAGATTAATTGACATCCTAAGAAGAAGAGGTTTTCTCCCTTTATGGGTTTCCTCATGAAAATCAATCTTTCTTGTATCTTGTGTGATTGGTTAAATATTGTATATCTATGCATGTTAAGTTATCAACAACACATTAAATAATAATCTAGAAATATTTACAATAGAAAAAGAAAAGGTTCAAGATTATATATAAATAATTGATTCACCCCCCCTCTCAGTTATTTTTCCAACAACAGGCATGTTACTTATGTTAGGCATTAGTATTGTAGACAATCAATTTCTCCATTAAGGGGGAGTGTTGGATAAATAATGGAGAATCTATTTCTTAGTTGATTGGGTTTGTATTTAGGACATAGATCCTATTTCCTAGGAATTTGTTCTAATTCTCCCTTACTGATGTATTTTTCAAGTGAATGTCATGTTGATCAAACTACAATAGGCAAGAAAGATGAAGAAAGAAAATATCTCTTGGAAGAACAAAATGAAAAGAACCACTATGGTTCTTCCTATGATTTTTCATATGATTGTAACAATGTTTTTGAGTGTGCATGTTTACAAGAGAACAATTCATTTTTAGTAGTGACTAATTATGAAGAAAACTTGGAATAAAATGAAGAAAATATTGACTCATTTTTTATGGTGTGGAGCCGAGGAGAAATCAAGTATTATTAAGAATTGATGTTGCAATAGTCAATTGAGCACTACATTGATGATTGTATGGAGAAAGGGAAGCAAAACAACCCACTTATGAGAAGTTGGAATAATTTGCAAGCATTAAAGACAAACACTTCCAAGAACCTTAGGAAGTGTTGAGGACAAAGAACTTAGCTGCCAAGTTCCAAAATGAGAAAGAACAAAGCCAAGATGAAAGTAAAGGAGAACAAAGTCAAGATGAAACATATTTGGAGGAGCAAGCCAAGGAATAAGCTCCATCTCCATCACTATGTGACAACAAGAAAGGTCAAGATGAAATTGTTAGAGTCAAGTTGTAATCCTAGCTCAGGCATGTTACTTATGTTAGGCATTAGTACTGTAGACAATCAATTTCTCGATTAAGGGGGATTGTTGGAGAAATAATGGAGAATATATTACTTAGCTGATTCGGTTTGTATTTAGGACTTAAATCCTATTTCCTAGGAATTTGTTCTAAATCTCCCTTAGTGATGCATTGCTTAGGCTTCCTCGAGGCTTAGCCTACTTGACCTTAGGGACTGGTTTCCTTTCCATTTTCTAATTGGTAAATGAGAATTATCCTACTTATCCTATTTGAAAGCACCGAAAGAGAGAAATTATTAATGGACCGAGGATTGAATACCTATTTATGTTGTTGTTAGAGCCTTGTTTCGTGAAAGCATCTATAGCATGATCAAAGCTTTCTTTCAGACATATTTTGCGGTAAATCATGCTCAAAGCTTTCTTTCAGACATATTTTGTGGTAAATAAAGTAAAACAATGAGTGTTTTCTCAAGTCAATAGACCATAACCAGCCAACTTAAGTGAGGAC
>SNQJ01S0064770.1:41729-52137 GCA_010110895.2 Picea sitchensis
ATAAATACTACTACGAACTTGTCTAAGTACTGGCTGAAAATGTTGTTCATCAAGCACATAAATATGGTTGGTACATTAGTGAGTTCGAAAGGTATGACTACAAAATCGTAGTGTCTGTATCTTGTTCGAAAAGTTGTTTTGTTTATTTCCTGGTCCTTTATCCTAACTTGATGATAACCGGATCGTAAATCCAATTTTGAGAAGATCTTGGCCCCACCAACTTGATCAAACAGATCATTTATCCTGGGTAAGGGGTATTTTTTCTTAATGGTCACTTTGTTCAGTTGTCTATAATCGATATATAATCTTAGAGTACCGTATTTCTTTTTCACAAAGAGGACTGGTGCTCCCCATGGCAAGACACTTGGTCTGATATACTGTTTGTCCAACAATTCTTGTAATTGTATTTTTAATTCTGTCAGTTCTGGTAGACTCATTCAGTAGGGTGCTTTTGAGATAGGGGTTGATCCGGGTAGTAATTCTATGGAGAAATCTATTTCTCTCCTAGGAGGTAATTCTGGTATCTCCTCAACACACATGTCTCTGAATTCACGTAGGACAACAAAGTCTTCTAACTTGGGATTATCTTCTTTTTCTAATAGATTCGTCACTTGGATGGTGTAAACTTGACATCCCTTTCTAATACATTTATTGAGTTGCATTGCTGAAACTTGTCTGACTGATACAAGTTTTGGTATGCCTTGGGCTGTTCTAAAAGTGCCAAAATTATCTTTATATCTAAGTATCTTTGTATAACAATCTAGTACTGCTTTGTGTTGTTCCAACCAATCCATCCCAATATACATATCATAAGACCCTAGTGGTAGGATGTTCATATTGGTCCTTATCTTTTGACCATCTAAACTGAACTCAAGATCAAAAATAAAGTTAACTACTTTTCATTTAGTACCTGTTGTTAGTTGTACAAGCCAAAAAAATTTCGTGCTTTTGTTTATTAAGTTTATTCAACTCTACTACATCGGGAGTAATATAAATTAACGTATCTCCAGGGTCAATTAAAATAGAAATTCAAGTGTCATGGATTTTACCTTCGATTTCTACCACCGAGGACCGGTGGTCATCTTGTCGACCATCTATGGCTGCATTTATCTGATGCAAACTTCTTCCCATGGCTTCTACTGCCGAGGCTTCCTGTAAATTATGAACAACAGTTCTATTTGTTGTAATTAAATGTGGATAGTTCCTCCTTAGATGAGGCTCTTCACACTCCCAACACTTTAATGGCTGATGGGAGTTATCCCCAAACTTCTTCATTCCCAGGTTTATCGATTTACCGCTACCTTGCGTTTTTGGATGATTGGAGTAAAAATCCTTCCTTGGGAAACTTGGAATAAACTTTTTGGTTTATTCCATCTTGCTTCTTATCCTTCCAGGTCTTGTGAAACTCTACCCATTGTTTATATTGGTCATATCACATTCGTTCTTTCCTGAATGCCTCACTCAAGGATTTGGGGTTGTCAAACTCAATTCTGTCCCTGTAGGACTGTGGTAAATAGCTTAAGAATCGTTGTATTTTTACCTTATCCTCCCGAATGTATGGTACGAACCTTAGTAGTTCCAGAAATTTATTTATAAGTTCCTCCATCGTCATTTGTATGAGTTGTAACTCATAGAATTCTTTTGTCTTCCTTTCATAATAGCTTTCAGAAAGGTATTGTTTCTTAAAATACTTCTTAAAGTCGGACCATTCCAACTGTTTCTCCTGTAGGCCCTTGGCCAATTTTAGGTCCTGCCACCAAATGCTGGCCTTCCCCTTCAGATTGTAGATGGCCATTCTGACCTTCATGTTGTTGGAATAGTTGTAGATTTGGAAGTACTTTTATATGTCCAACAAGCATGCATCAACTTCTTCTCCTGTCCTAGATTCGCCATCAAAAGCAGCTGGTCTAATCTTTTTAAATTCTCCTTCAAGGTGTTCTGTTACTTCCATACCTCCAATCAGGAAAATATTCTCCAATCAATACACAACAACCTCTGAAATCGCAAAAGGTTATCAGCATGTCGGATTTCGGTGTTTGGGATTTCGTGAGTACAACAACTAACATCAACGCACAACAATTCCTGAAATCATGAAAAGTGATCAACATTTCAGGATTTCGTAGTTCGAAAATTCATGAATACAACAGCTAATATCAATAGATACCAACCTCCGAAATGAGAAACAAAGGGAAGGTTGGACCAGTGCTTTGGGGTTTCAAGGGTTTCGGGGTTCGGAACTTCATGAGTTCAAGTGTCCCAAACTTCAGCATATACGAACTTCCGAAATGCGAAAAGGAAAAGTGGGGCCCGCATTTCAGGGTTTCAGGGTTCGGGACTTCATGAGTTCCAGTGCGCAAACATCAACATAAACAAACTTCTGAAATGCGAAAAAAAAACATGCCCAACACTTCGAGATTTCGGGATTCAGAATCCCACAACTTCAAAACCCAAAACATCAAACACAAACAATTCCCAAAATTACGAAAAGGAACGTGGACTAACATTTCGAGATTTCAGGATTTAGGGTTTTGGGGTTTCAAATGCCAAACATCCAACATAAACAAACTTCTGAAAAGATGAGAAAAAGAGAAGGTGGGACCTGCATTTCGGTGTTTCAAGGTTTGGAACTTTGTGAGTTCAATTGCCTCAAACCTCTTATGTAACCAACTTCCGAAATGCGAAAAGTAGAAGCTTCGGGATTTTAGGGTTCGAAACTTCGCGAGTTCCGGTGTCCAAAAATCGAGATAAACAAATTTTCGAAATGTGAAAAAGGAAAAGGTTAGACCCGCATTTCGGGATTTTCGGGGTTCGGAGTTTCCCGATTTTCATACTCAACATACAACAATTCCTGTATTGCGAAAAAAAAGAAAGGAACTAACATTTTGGGATTTTGGGATTCTGGGTTTCAGAGTTTTCAACTACCAAACAACCACACACAACAATTCCCAAATTCCGAAAGGTGAAAAGATGTGGGACCAACACTTCGGGATTTCGGGATTCAGGGTTTTGGGTTTTAAAAAAACAAACAACAATACACAACAACTCCCGAACTCCAAAAAGTGAAGGGATGTGGGACTGACACTTCAGGATTTTAGAATTCAGGGTTTCGAAAAGCAAGGGAATTTCGCATAAGTGTAACCCACAAGTCCCGAATGCCGAAATTCACATTATTTTCATAGTTCTAAGAATTTTTCCTTGTATTTTTATTCTTACCTTCGTTCTGTGAAAATAGTAGGGGTAGAAGGATTCTATATCTGTTTACCTGACAGAATTATGAAAATCTAAACTTATGAGTTTAAACACACAGAAGGGCACAAAGGATAAAATTTTCTGTATAAGGTGAATTCTATAATGTTCACTTAGAGCCTCTTTTAAATCAAAGCATTAAATGTCAATAGTACTAGATATATGCATCTATGTAAATACATGATTAAGAATATCATTCCATCAAATATTGGTCATTATAAATGATGTTCCGAGGGATCTGAGTTTGGTTTCCTGGGGATTTATCTACAGAGAGGATGTGCCTCATTGACACTAATCTCCTCCTTTCCTTGCTTACTTATAGAAATATAATTACAGATTTCCTTCACATATATTCCCCACAACAAACAGAATGGAAAAATGGTACAGTTCCGATTTAATCAATACAATACATCAGAAAAATCATTCACACAGAGAATGGACATCATTCCAATTTGGATTTAATATGACATAGAAATATAAACATAGTCATTCATAATAGAGAGGGGTAGATCAACATATCTGAATCTAGTTCATGGGAAGACAAAGGGAACAACCACGTTCCTCCCAACCGTAGAACAAGGCATCCAAACTCACTTTCTCGATTCACCCCCTAGCCAGACCATGAATCCATAAGGGTGAACTTGGAAACTCCCCTCAGCAATATCCTTCAATACCAATAGTTATCCTCTTGCCTCACACTTACTCAAGAGTGCTCATAACAACAAGGCGATTATGTTTCAGCAAGCTCCTCTTGCCTCACACTAAATCCGCAGTGTTCATAATAGCAAGAGAGCTCAGAAATCCTTTCCCCGCATACTTGGCAGCATCCTGCCCTCACGCATATGCTATTTATCCATTTTTTTCCCCAGGGCTGCCAATGGCCAAATGTCTGATTTTCCACTTGTAATCATTAGCCCAGAAGCAGTTCCAACTTGTTCCCCACTCATGGAGTCATGGTCAGCTGATTTTTAACATGGTTGTTCCATTTGTCCTCCTGCAGTTAATATAAATATTTTGTTGTGATATAAGTGTCATAGTCAAATAGTTAGTTGAGTCCAAACAGATCTCTGCCCAACAGTCACAATAGTTAAATACAATTATTAAATTTGAAATTTTGAATTGCCATAAATGGCAAAAATTTTCGAGATTCAAATTTGCCAAAAACGGAAATAAATTTCCAGCACACATAAATAAAATATTTTATTTTGGGGTGATGTCACAAACTTGTTTCTAGGCCAACAAATAAAAATGTAATAGGATCCAAATGGGTATACAAAAATAAGATGAATGAGAAAGGAAATATTGTAAGAAATACAACTAGATTGGTCTGCAAAGGGTATGCTCAAATAGAAGGATAGGATTTTGATGAAACATTTGTACCCGTAGCAAGATTAGAAGCTTTTAGAATTTTTCTTGCCTATGCTTATCAAAAGAAGTTTAAATTCTATCAAATGGATGTCAAGTCAGTTTTTCTAAATGGAGATCTAAAAGAAGAAGTCTATATGGAACAACCGAAGGGTTTCCAACTGTCAGATAGCCCTGACTTTGCCTGCAAGCTGAAGAAAGCCTTATATTGGTTGAAACAAGATCCTCATGCTTTTTATTACAGACTCGATAAGTATATTCAAGACAAAGGGTTCAAGAGAGGAACAATTGATTGCAATCTGTATATCAAAACAGAGGATAATGATTTGCTCACTGTGTTGGTCTATGTAGATGACATCATATTCGAAAGTAATAATGCTTCATTGGTACAATGGTTTGCTTATGACATGCAGTTTGAATTTGAAATGCCTATGATAGGGGAACTGTAATTTTTTGTTGTCCTACAAATTACTCAGAGGTCTGAAGGAATATTTCTTTCTTAGGAGAAATCGTGAAAAAGTTTCAAATGGAAGATTCTTCACGTGTGAGAACACCTGTGGTCACTCGATGAAAGTTAAGAAAGGATGATGACTCAAATGATGTCGATCAGAGTTATTATAGGTCTATGATAGGAATCATGTTGTACATCACAACATCTCATCCAGACATAATGCATGTTGTTGGAATGGTAGGAAGGTATCAGTCTGCACCTAAACAGAGTCATTTGATGGTTGTGAAAAGAATATTCAGATACTTGAAATGAACAATGAAATATAGCCTATGATATCCTACGAATCCAAATTTTCAATTATCAGTCTATTCATATGCTGATTAGGCTAACTGCATGGATGAAAGGAAAAACACGAGTGGAGGTGCATTCTTCTTAGCATGGTTGTGCAAGAAGAAAGGTTCCATTTCCTTATTGACTACATAAGATGAATATATTGCAGCTGCCACTTTCTGTACCCAAGTGTTGTGGATGATTCAACCACTTGTAGACTTGGAAGCAAAGTATATTGCATTGATCCCAATTCATTATGATAATACTAGTGCAATTAGTGTGTCAAGGAATCATGTATTTCACTCCAAGACCAAGCATATACGCATCAAGTATCACTTCTTGAGGGAACATGTAACCAACACTATTGTTTCTTTGCATTACCTTCCATCCAAAGATCATATTGCTCATATCGTCACTAAACAACTTGCAAAGGCTCAGTTTGAGTATCTATGCCAGAAGTTGGGCATGAACCTGTTATCAAGTTAAAATAGTCTATCTTATTAGGGGGAGAGTGCTCATAGTATATATAATCAGGGGGAGAGTGCTTATTGTATCTCTGATCAGGGGGAGAACATAGTCACTCTCAGTTTTTTTTGACATTTAGGTCAAAGGGGAAGAAAAAGGTGTGGTCTGGATGCTATAATTGGAGGCCTAAGAAGAATAGTGCAGCCTTTTAGGGTTTCCATCAATACCAAAGGCGGATATTGTTGGCATCTTTACAGGAAGAATGTGTTTTTCATTGATGGAAAGAACAACAACGATGACGGAAAACAAGAAAGAAACGATGATAGTACCACAAGAAGTCCTTTTTTATGAAGATAGAGATAAGGAATAAAAAGTGAAGACGAGACATTTCAATCAGTTTCGAAGGAGATGGTTTGGAGGCCGAAACCTTTGAATACTTAGAAAATCCTCTAAGTCGAAAGAAACCATAATCTCAAGAGGAGGAGAGACAGTGGTCGTCAGATCGAGCATTGTGAAGAATTTGGACCGTTGGATGAGATTCTAGACAAGAGGAACAAGGGTGCAGAGGAGGAGAACAAACATGAGGCATTAGATATGAGCGTGTGTACCAACCGTCATTGGATCCATAGGTAAGTGCACGAGATTTAATTTTTTAGAGTTCATATGAGAAAAGAAAACTCGCAAGGTTAGAAATCGCGGGGCAATCCTAGCCGCTGGTGCTTAGAAGGACATGTGGCAGCAGATTCGCAGAATCATGAATCAGAAGAACTGCTTCGAGTAGACCGCAGACATCGCGAAGCACGAAGTTGCAAAGTAATTCTGGATTGTTGGATCCAAGAGGATTGTGGATTGTTGATTCGGTTCAAAGTTTGGGAGTTTGGACTTCGAAGAATGGAGGAGAGCTAATTCATGAGATCACGAAACACGAAGTCACAAAGCGCCTTTTTTATTAGTGTATGGTCACAATCATTGGTCACGTGGGGGAAACTTACACCTGGTGCTAGTTTGGGCGGGTGAAGTTCACAAGGAGCTTCTTAGCAAGGACCTCCTGTAATGGTAAGATAATACCTCATGTAACTATGAGAGAAGATCAGGTGTAGCTGTAACAAAGAGAATAAGCTCAACTATAACAGAGAAGACGAAGGGTCTCACTATCAGAGAAGCCAAATAATCTGAGGATAACGACCATTGATGACGACTAGACTGAGTATAACCGCCAGAAAATACGAAGAGTTGTGGGCATTATCTAGGAGAGGACTTGGCGTGATTAAAGAAAAGATGATGCAGAGCATAGAAGAGAGTGTGTGCCTTTTTTTGATAGTTCTTACATGTGGGTAGAAAAATGTAGTGGTGCGTATCACAAGTGCACAAGAGAGGTGTAACATATAAAATGCAGATGGAGCATAGAGAGAAAACGCAGAAGAAAAGATGAATAGAGAGGAATTGGTACATAGGAGGAGAAAGAGCGTAGAATAGACGAAGAAGAGTGCAGTGGAGTCGTATAACATAGAAGCAGAAATATGCAGAAGTGGAACCGAGAATAAAAGTTGAAGAAGGAAGAGGAATAGGGAGTTATAACATATCAAATCAAAGACATATCAAGTAAGTAAGTTTTGTAAGATTCAATAAGGGAGGTAGGGTGGTTCTAGGGAGGATTGTAGTCCTCTAAATTCTAGTTGGTGCTAGAGAAATCTAAGAGTTGGTGCTCTCTGAAAATTGTATCTTTCTGTTAGAGTTTGGAGCCTCATATTTGAGTTGGTTGTCAAATACTATGGTGTACATGAAAGTTGGAGCTTGATTGACATCCTAAGAAGAAGAGGTTTTCTCCCTTTATGGGTTTCCTCATGAAAATCAATGTCTCTTGTATCTTGTGTGATTGGTTAAATATTGTATATCTATGCATGTTAAGTTATCAACAACACATTAAATAATAATCTAGAAAGATTTACAATAGAAAAAGAAAAGGTTCAAGCTTATATATAAATAATTGATTCACCCCCCCTCTGAGTTATTTTTCCAACAACAGGCATGTTACTTATGTTAGGCATTAGTATTGTAGACAATCAATTTCTCCATTAAGGGGGAGTGTTGGGTAAATAATGGAGAATCTATTTGTTAGTTGATTGGAATTGTATTTAGGACTTAGATCCTATTTCCTAGGAATTTGTTCTAATTCTCCCTTAGTGATGTATTTTTCAAGTGAATGTCATGTTGATGAAACTACAATATGCAAGAAAGATAAAGAAAGAAAATATCTCTTCGAAGAACAAAATGTCATGTTTTTGAGTGTGCATGTTTACAACAGAACAATTCATTTTTAGTAGTGACTCATTATGACGAAAACTTGGAATAATAATAATAATAATAATAATTATTATTATTATTATTATTATTATTATTATTATTATTATAATAATAATAATAATAATTATTATTATTATTATTATTATTATTATTATTATTATTGGTAAATGAGAATTATCCTACTTATCCTATTTGAAAGCACAGAAAAAAAGAAATTGCTAATGGACCGAGGATTGAATACCTATTTATGTTATGTTATTTATGTTGCTGTTGGAGCCTTGTTTCGTGAAAGCATCTATAACATGATCAAAGCTTTCTTTCAGACATATTTTGCGGTAAATCATGCTCAGAGTCTTGTTTCGTGAAAGCATCTATAACATGATCAAAGCTTTCTTTCAGACATATTTTGCGGTAAATCATGCTCAAAGCTTTCTTTCAGACATATTTTGTGGTAAATAAAGTAAAACAATGAGTGTTTTCTCAAGTCAATAGACCATAACCAGCCAACTTAAGTGAGGACGGAAAGAGAGTCAATAGACCATAACCAAACCAACTTAGTGAGGAGGAAGAGAGTTTATTATCAAACTGTGCATGCATAGTGACACATTGTTGCTTTCTTTGTATCGGGGCTCGAGAGAAGGTGCCTAGCCGAAGGTATTGCACATGCTCTCTTTCCTACTGTGTTCAGTAGGTTTTGTGTATCTATGCAGAGGCATCATTTCATTCCAAGTGCCCACATATGTCTGTATACCAATACCAGGTGAGCCCATCGATTTATCCCACAATGATTTTGAGGGTAGAATTCCCACAGAGTTCAACAATTGCACCAATTTAAATTTGTTTTAATTTCTTGGAGAACGATTTATCTGCACATAGACGCTAGTGTGTTTGCGGGCAACCTCTTCATCTAAGCCATGGTGGTGCCCAGGACTCGTAACAAAGATCGTGAACCAAGCCAGGAACATAGAGTTTCTTTTACCCCTACCAAATGAGATGAATGATATTCGTGGCTTTCCTAATGTGAGTTTTGTGCTTTTTGTTGTAAAATTTTGGGGTTTTATGCTATAGATTCCATGGGTTTCCTACTGAAAATTCTATGCGCTAAAGCTGTGAATTTTGGTGGGTTTCGTGTTACAATTTTTTATTTCTTGTTAAGAAATTCGTGTGTAGAGAGGAAGGGTGCAAACTGAAGGTAACGGTGGTTTGGGCTGGTGTTTGTATTTGGTTTTTTGTGGCAGTGGCCTTGCTTTCTCCTCGAGTCAGGTTTCTACTAGCTTTGGTATTGTTGTTCATGTTTCTTGTGGGGGCGGCCTTGATGTCATAGTAGAATCAGGTGCGGCAGGTGTTTGTGTTCTTTAGTTTTTTTTATTTCCTACCCAGAATCAAGTTCGCAAAGAATTAAATAAACACGGGAGGGGAAAAAGGAATGATAGAGATGCAAGAGGGAGAAGGAAGGTAACAACAGTTCACATTGGTGTTCGTTTTTGAGTTTGGTTTCTTCTCCCCCACATTTTGCTGGTTCTTGCCATAAAATGCTAGGTAATGTTGCTAGTTTCAGGGTTGAAGGTGTTAATATGTTTTTTGGTTCATACTATGAAGATGCCATCAACATTAACAATGACATTCAAGTCCTAAATTGTTGTAATCGCCCTCCTAGAACTAATATTGTGCTTCTTTTTATCATCTGGGTAGTCTGTAATAAAAGAAGGTATAGTGGGAGACTCGGGGAGAAAAGGGCTTTACAACTAGTCCGAAATGGCATATCAGGAACGGTTTTAAGACCTTCATTTTTATCTAATATATGTCTTTAGTTACCAGTGATTTTGTATTTTGTATATGTGTTACATTTATTGTTTTACAAATGAATTAACAAATGGGAACGATAGGAAAAGAGTGCGCTACTTATTGTACCTTTCATAAAACATTATCTACTAAATATTATTTCTACAACATCTGAAAAATTTCTACAACATTTGAAAATAAAACTAAGAGGTAGCGTGGGATTCCCATTTTATGAATTCCAGATCAATTGATCAGTTAACTTTAGGTGCATAGAAGTCTTGGAAAATGAAGAACATTTAACTATCAAATTTAAACATACATTCATGTAAAAATGGTTGTCAAATGTTGGAAAATGAAGAACATTTAAACCTACATTCATGTAAAACTGGTTTTCAAATGTGAAAAGAGGCACATGGTTGTATGGCCAACCATACCATACAACGTAAATACAATGCAATCTATCGA
>SNQJ01S0064770.1:54093-95390 GCA_010110895.2 Picea sitchensis
ATATGTTGAATTTAACTTGCATTAATAAACACGTAGAGTGTCCAATACAAGTTAAGATTTCCTTATGTGTTAAAGTGAACTTTCATAAATAAATATTTCCAATACAAGTTTGTTTTACATAGAAAACTATAAACTTTATAATTTGTTTTACATTGAAAACAACAAATTCTCCAGTACAAGCCCAGAATTAAGTTTTAAATATAAAGGTTAGTTAAGTTTTAAATATTAAGGTTTGCTGACTTTTGCCACTAGACCATTTAGCTTTATATATTAAGGTTTCCTCTCTGACTTTTGCGACTACAGCTTTTGCGACCAATCAACTGTTTTCCAAAATGCGTATATATCATTAACTCCATTTTGGTAAGGTCATGTAAGCATTAGCTTTTGTTTAATGCGAAAAAATATATGTGAATGTTGTGGAGTGTTAGTCGCCCACTCAAGCGCTATACTAGATGGAGGATACGCTCACAAAATCGAAAATCGATTTGTTCGCTCGAAGATGGATGGAATGAAGGTTTCTTTTATTATGCTCATTGTAAGCGAGGATGTGAATCGTAATTGGAGTCCATAGTCTTAAAGTGAGTATGTTTATTTTTCAAATTCGGCATACCAATTGAATTTTTTGGTTTGTTTATGCCTAAATAAACAAGAAACATTCAAGTATTATGTAGTATTTTATTAAAACTATTAGATTTCATAGTATATAGATATTATTATAAGAAGAGACTGTTTGGTTTGAGTAGTACATATTGTTATATTTGTATATTCATTGTGAAAATAGTGAATGTGGATGAGGTGTCCAAGAAACAAAATTATGAGTTTAAAAAAATAAATATTAGTGCAAATTTGGAAAAGGGTTTATAAGAATTTCAAAATGAATTTGGTTTTATATTCTCTTAAAATAGATGTGCTCATTTCTGAAAATATATGTTCATACAAGGTGTGTGATTTGTCAATACTTTGATATGAAACAAGTCGACTCATACTCAGATAAGAAAGTTTACTTTGATCTATTTAACACAAAGGTATTGATACAAAAGTCATCCTAAGGAAATTAGGGTGAAGATGACTATGGAATCAAATGGATTTTTGTAGAATGTGATAGGATACCAAATAGAGTGTTGTGGAATGGATGCATGCTACAGAATGGACACCTTGTGAGATAATGGACACATTTCTTTAGCGTTGATGTGTTGTTATAGAATGGATAAAGAAAATTGCATGAGAGGAGATGTGGAATCAAGTAGATATTAGCCACTTGTTTCATGAAGGAAACTTATAAGAAGGTGAATAATTACAGAAGAAGAGGACATGTTAAAGAGGAGTCGAAAAACATGAGCATGCGATTGGGTGGAAGTTGAAAGGTCATGTTGTAGAAGGTGAATAGTTGCATGAGAGGAATAGTTGGAACCATAAGGACACAAAGATCTCATGGAATGTTGAAGGTGAACAGTTTTTATGGAATGTTGAAGGTGAACAGTTTTTGAAGGTGAATAAACACAACATCTTGCAATAAGGATAAATATTTCATGAGGAATGGATGAGGTTTCCATGGCCTCTCACCCAGCAACCCAAGGAAATTTATAATCTCATATGTGGTCATGGAGCCATTGTATTTTATTCTATATGAAAATGAATAAAACAATTGGGGTTTTCATATTAAATCCCTTTGTGTATGTATGGATGAGTTTATGTGAAGCTATATTGTTGAGTAATGCATGCAATTTAAATTATATTTCTTGAATCATTAAATCCCATTAGGGAATAGTTATATTGTGATAATGTTGTGCAGGGCATGGGTGTGTGGAAAACCATGCTTAGAATATTGTTTTTGACATCTCATTGAATGATGTCAATAAGGATAACCACTCTTGTGCTATGAACATAGAGATTTCCTAGAGTACATGAGTATGTCTGAGTCACATAGAAGAGAGACTGCAATATTGAAAAGTATGTGTATGAGAGTGAGAAGACTTTGTATGAGAGGGGAAGGATTGATTGGTTTGCAAATGAACCCTTGATTACAAGTTTGAGAGACAATAATTTTCAAGGTGATGTAACCAAAATAATGCGTAGAGGTGTTGTCAAGAATGTAACTATTTTGGCAAGCATTGTATTGATTCTAACTCTCATGATATAGATTGGAGAATATGTTGTAGATGGTGAGTGGATATTGTGTTATGCTAGAGTGGAAGAAGAAGAGAAGATAATGGCATATGCACAACACCAACAGTTGTGGCATGATCTGGTTGAGAAATATGTGAGATTCAATAATGAAAAAGAAAAGTTTTTAGAATTTTTTTATTCATGATGATGTACACTAGAGGGAATTTTCACTATGTACGTACTCTGACAAGAAGAGGGTCGAATATCCTTGCATTATGTGGTATAAGTTCTAGCTATATCTCTCAGATGGAATAATATCCAAACGTATCAAGTTAGTTGCAACTCTTGGATGAAATAATTTTTGAGAGTATGAGAGTTTGGTTATGCTTCTAAGGATTTTCTTTCCTATTTACTTTCCGGTGTAACCATGAAACAAAAGACCTGAGACTGTTATTTCAGCTTCTTCTTGCTGGAAGAAGAGTCATGGGAGACGAAAGGCCTTTGAATGGTAGTCTATTGAGGAATACAAGAAAACTCCCAAGGATTTATCCCTGACATGAGTAGGTTAAGGACGTGTAAGAAGTAAGAGTTACAAGGATTGGAGATGATTTAATCCTAACACATTCAAAATTAAAATTACATAGGAAAATAATATGCATGAAGGGAAAATATTGAAGATGGGAGAAGAACATAGCAAATGATAGAAAGTTGCAAGAATTAAAATTGATAAGGTTGTTGTTGAAAGAATATATTCTTTGATATAAATGGTTGCCAGAGATAAGAGGTAGTTTTGGTGGTTGTTATCCATGGTAGTGGGTGTGTAAAAAGTCCAGTAAATGTGAAATTTATCTGGGACCCCCCTCTATCACAAGGGATAAAAATGAGGTCACGTGTAGAAAGGTAGTAGAGATAACCCCTGCAAAGTGGGCCAAGCATAGTGGGGAACACACATTGAGGACTTTTCGTGGGATACTGTTGGTTTCATTTTCCTACGGATCTTCGTAGACCCCGAATCCGTTCAAGACCACTTGCTTCCGATACCCTTGGGAGGTTATGAGCTTTGTTACTCTGCTCATTTTGGTCCACCCGACTGTCTACTGTATGTATGCCTGGTGACTGTTCATGAGGTGGAAACTTAGTTGCCTTTATTTTAGGGACTTATACAGGTGATTGCCTTTATTTTAGGGACTTACACAAGTGACTGCAGGGGTATACCACGGTACCTAGGACAAATGTTGGGCCATGGTTTGCATAGTATACCTGGAGGGTGCTTCCATGTTCGAGTTGCACTTTCACCAATAAATTGCTCTAATGTTAGCTAGTGTAATTGTTCTTCCGACTAGATAGTGTTTTTCTTGCTTTATCTTGTAGGAAATTTTCTAGTGTGCGCTTGGTTTTCAACGTTAGTAAAGGCCTTACTGTGTCATTGATCTTCTAACAAAGTGGAATATCAAGATCTATACCGATCACCAAAGCTTCTAGGCCTCCCTCCGGTTACATTGGAGCCACCACTGCCATAGTTATGGTGAAGACTTGACCAGCAGAGGTGATTTGAGATGACCAAGACATGGAAACTGTGCCCGAGCCATCTCTGAGAGGAGAGAAATTGAATCCGGAGGAGCCGACTATTTCTGACCTTGGAGTGGAAGCTCTCGGTATCACTAACTTGTTAGTGCCACTTTTAATACAAGTTTCCCCTCCAAGGGTAACACATTAGAAGCATGAGATAGTGTTGCAAGACGATATGGAAGCAAATGCTGCTACTTCGTTAGGGAGTCCTCACACTCCCTCAATGACTGTCACTACAAGAGGTTTGTTTCCTCCTAACTCAGCTTCTCCGGTCCAGACCACGATGGAAGTGGTTTGATTCCGTCAATGGCAGTGACCACTCCTCTATTCACATAGAGTGTGATGGGCCCTCTGTTTTCATACGGGATGCCCGAATTTGATACAAACTCTGTCCTCGCCTACTCCACCCTATAGACCATGGGTTTGGGATAAGGGAGATCAAATTCTCCTTTGCAAGGATCCATGGGGGGCACCTCATCCCCCTATAACTCTATCCGTTATGGTGACTGTCATATACCTCCTTCGTCTCCCTCGCTCGGCACTGTTCCTGAGCAACCCGTCTGGTTGAGCATGAACTATAGCTTGTTCTGAGTAAGTAGTCTAGGACCTTCTTCCTACACCATGTTGGCAGGTTCAATGTCGTTCTCTTTATTTGGCATGTTTGGAAATAACTCTTTCTCATCAGTTGTTTTCTCGGCCGGGGGAAACCCTGGTTTTGGACAACATAATCCTGTGTAGGGTATTATTCCTACATAGGGGGAAACACAAGAGTATTCTCCTCACAAGAACTTTGGAATTCGTGACGAAGAGAAGTTCCCTCATGAAGTATGTTGACCAGGAGAAACCCCTTCCACAGTCATTGGAACCTCGAGAAAGGGTCAGTACCTATGCTCGTTGGATTAGAAGGGGGAAACCCTTTTCAGAATCTTTGGAATGTAATGTAGGGACAAATCCCTGCCTATCCCTCAACGTCCAACTACGATAATCAGCCGATGGTGTTCCAAAAAACACAGTATCCATTCGTTGGCCAAGGCCATGCTATTTACCAGAACCCTAGTCAACACCCCAACTTTTCCTGGCAACTTGGTGCCATTCAAACTCCAAGCTCCTTTCTTCCTATACATAGTCAACATCCCAAACTACCGTTTCTAGTGACGATACATTTTCCAGACTTGTCAAGGTTGTTAAACGACCCAATTTTTCATGATCTGTGTTGGCCTCCCATGCCGATGAAGTTGCCCTTCGACATTCCAAAGTTCAATGGTAAGCATATTGAATATCTAGGTGATCACGTAACCACTTTTCACCTATGGTTCTCGTCGATATCAATGAGAGATGAATCTGTATAATTGTGTATGCTTCAATGCACCCTCATTGGAGGTGCCGCAGAATGGTACCTCAATCTCGATCACTGAATATACTCTTTCTTTATCGATTTGGAAATGGTTTTCTTGAACCATTTCCAACTATTTGTGAGATACGATGCTGACACTGAAATGCTCACCAACTTTGAGCAAACAAAGTCTGATCATATCTTGGATCACATTCGAGAATAGCGATGTCAGAAGAGTTTGATAAAAGTATCGATTCCACCGTCTTTCATGTTGGAGTGGTTCCTGAAGTCTTTGGTACCTGAGTTATCCAAGGACGTTTCAAAATCAAGAGTGTTTTCAGAGGAAGAGGTGATAATGAGATCTCAACAACTTGAACTGATTTACTCTCAGTCTGGTTTACTCTATGAGGTTTTTCTGGATGCACCACAGTCCATCCTCCATAAGGCCAGACATAAGTTTGGACCACATGTCGATGGTACAGTTGGTTCAACACAAGAAAATCCCATTGACCAACTGTCAAATCAATTGCAACAATTGTTGATACAACAGACATTGGCCAACCAAACCTCTAGTTTGGTTGCTCCCCCTACTCAAACATCACATGTACATAGTGTGGAGTTGACGAACCCAAATATCAACAAGCAACCTGAAGGGATGAAAAAAAAATGAAACAAGAAGGGGTAAGGGGGATAAGAAACCCACCAACAATGTTGGCGGGGGAAACATAGAGAAGAGAAAGTCGAAGTATCTGTATAACCTTTTCATGGGAGACCATATGAATCACCTGTTCCCTTGGCTTGCAGAGGCCCAAAAGTTATTAGCTCAACAACAACCTATTGTGTTAACGAACCCATTTCCACATGGGCAAAATGTGACTAAAGACTATTTGAGCGAGGATGGGGGTAATTAGGGACCCCCTCCGTATTCTAGTAGTCCCTTGGCTGCAAATGTTTATATGATGAAAGGTGATGCTTACATAGGAACTAGGGTACATGATTACGGAATGCCATAAACTGTTGAAAAGGGTAAGGAATTCATAAACCCATATGTTACTCTCCATATTGATAAGACGATGGGAGAAAGAATGAAATGCATCATGAAAGGAGATTTCAAGAAAGATTCATACAATCCAAAAATGAGAGGGCCACCCATAATTACTCTGTGGTGGAGGAGTTTTCACAAACCCCTTGCGCGATGTCTGCTTTGGAGGTCCTCCATAGCTTCCCTTCGTAGAGAAAGGCTCTGTTAGCTGGCTTGGGCTCTACTGAGGCTTGTAATCCAGTAAGGATCATGCTTTATATGACCGACTTGAAACCTCATCTCTCTTACCATGTTGCATTTTAGATAGTAGTGGATCACCCCATGAAATATTCTACTCCGAATATTTTTTGTACAGTGGTTGATGAGGCTGCATCGACTTGCATGATGTCGTTGGTGTGTTGGAAGGCCATTGTCCAAACCATTTTGTCTCTGTCACCTAATCTGCTTACTGATTTCGACGGTCATTCCTTCATACCACATGGAATCATCCCTTCTTTCCCTATGCAGTGAGGAGGGAATACCATGTGTGTCGAATTTGAAGTGGTCGATGTGGCTCTCGACTACTACCTGTTGTTAAGAAGGACTTGGACATATGAAATGCATGTAGTGGTTGCCACAGTTTTTTGGGTCTTGTTATTTCCACACGCGGGGTGAATCGTAACCATTGATTAATTGTCCTTTTCCAGTCCTGACCATTCATCGGGGGCATCCACGGTCCCAATGATTGATAACTCGCAAGCCAATGTCGTCAATGTGGGGGTTGGTTTGTTCCCACATTTGATGGGTACTTTCTATTACCCGCATCCTTCTGATGATTTCAAGCTCATATCGCTGTCTACGATGAACCTAGGGATAAAATCTTCCAAGTGACATCTTTCTGCACGAATTACTTTAGTGATCCATTGAATCTTCCTTCCCCATTGGCTTCGATGGAAGGGACAGGGAATCATCAAGCTTCAACTAGCCTTGATCTCACTCCCACACAGGAGTTCGATCCCGTTCTCGAGCCTATTTGGGCTGAAGGTTCCCTCGTGACTACCGATTCTTTAGACTTGGTATTTCCCTCTCATGAGGCAATTATAGAGGCATTGACTCGTCTGGATAGACCTTGGGATGATCTCCAATACAAATCTTATTTTCTCTTGGAGTTGAAAGAATATAGGTAGGTGAATTCATGTTTACTATGACTATAGATAGGTCTTGTCCTATTAATCCTCCATACAGTTTATGCAGAGGGAAATATGGAAACCATTGCTGAAACAATACATATTGACATCTCCAGAACCCTTGGCATTGTGGAGAATATATTCATCGAAGAAGACTGCTCCCTCGAGGAGATTTGAATCTACACAGATTTATTTAAAGAATTTATCAATGTTTTTTCCTAGTCTTGTGAGAAAATTCCAGGCATTGATCCAAGAATTGTTGAGCATGAGATAACGACTTATGCTGATTCCAAGACGGTCCGACAAAAGCTTCGTCTGATGAATCCTAGAAAAGAGGAAACTATTAAGGTGGAAGTAGAGAAACTACTCAAAGTCGGTTTCATCTATCTCGTTCAGTTGATTCAATGGGTGTCAAATCTTGTTCCGGTCAAGAAAAAGCAGGGAATGATTCGGGTGTGTATGGAATTTTGTGATTTGAACAAGGCATGTCTAAAGGATAATTTCCCCACCCCATTCATTTATCATATTGTCTATGAATGTGTAAGTTGTGAGGTCTTTTCTTTGATGGATGGTTTTTCAGGATACAACCAAGTACGGATCAAACATGAGGACTAGCGTAAAACAACTTTTATCTTCTTTCCACGACCTTAAACATATAGTCTAAGATTATCTTGATGATTTAGCATCACGATCTCGTAACAGAGCTAATCATCCCATGCACCTCCAACTAATATTTGAGAAATGTCTCTACTATAGGATTCACTTGAATCCAAAAAAATACAGTTTCTACATGACATTGGTTCGTCTTCTAGGTTTCATAGTTTTGACAACAGAAATCATGGTCGATCCTTTGAATATTGAGGTGATAGTTCAGTTGCCTCCCCCATGCATAGTCCCTCGACTTCAAAGCTTACAGGGAAAATCGAACTTTCTTCGACGTTTCATTTCAAACTATGCCGAGATCACTAAAGGGTTCATGTGTTTACTGAAGAAGGGAGTCCCTTTCTATTGGGATGAATTCTCTCAACACTCTTTCAAGGCATTGAAATGCACCCTCACGTCTACCCCTCTACTCCGGCCTCATAGTTATAATAAAGATTTCTTAATATACTTGGTTGTCGCAGAGTCAACCATCAGTATGGTATTGGTTCAAGAGGATGATCTACTTGAAGAGCATGTGATTTATAAGTAGAGCATGTGATTTATTACTTGAGATGAATCGTGGTTGGACCGGAACTCAACCAATCCCACATTGAGAAGCTTGGGTTGGCAGCAATGCATGTTGTCTAACGTTTCTGTCATTATATTCTTCTTCGTAAGACCACCATCATTGTCATTGTGAATCTGTTTCAATACGTGTTAACACGACACATCATCGACAGGAAGATTAGTAGATGGATCGTTATTCTCCAAGAATTTGGCTTGGATTTTTTTTCCGTGAAATCCAAAAAGTCACTGGTCTTTGCAAAACTTATCTCAAAACTTTTGGTCGAATTAGGTGACATTACACCCAAAGAATCATCGATTAAAGGAGATCTTTTTCTGATTTCATTCTCAGACCCCTGGTATGGAGATATACTAGTCTATCTCTAGACTTTGAAGTGCCCCTCCTCTACTTTTCTCAATTAGCGTCGATGTATACACCATCAGACATAAAACTATCTTATCCTCGATGACACTTTGTATTGTCGAGGTGTAGATTTCATTCTTCATTGGTGCCTTATTCACGAAGAAGCAAAACTCATTCTTAACGATTGCCACGTTGGAGCATGCGGTTTTCATTTGCTTGGGTTGGCAATAGCCCAAAATATTCTACAAGCAGGTTAATTTTGGCCGACGTTAATCAAGGATTACATTGAATCGGTCAAGAAGTGCCAACTGTGTCAGATCTTCTCTCGGAAGATGTGGGCACATCCCACTCCCATGTTTCTCATCATTACCATTGTTCCCTTCACCAAGTGGGGGATGGACTTTTCTACATGCCACCCGACCTCAACTAGGGTTCATCATTATATCATCGTAGTAGTAGACTATTTCAAAAAGTGGGTCGAATCTATGACGACATTTAATAATGATGGAAAAACAACAACTCTCCTTTTAATCCTTGTTATCCCCACTTTTAGGGATAACTAGGAGATCATGTCTCAAGGCCCACAGATCCTAGACATGGAGTACAAAGAATAGGATTGACTTGAGCATGGCCCTGGAGGGCCCCACCTTTTCTTCACTCATCATCTTTGTCTTGTCAGCAGCAACAACATCTATCACCATTGACTTGATCGTGTATCAGAAGAGGTTCTTGCTCAATGAGGTAATTGGTCTAGGTATCAAGGTATGTGTCACCTTTGATCATTGAAACCTTTAAATATATGCATCCGATTCCTTTTATCTCTAACAACTACTTGGATCTTACATTAGCCCACTTGACCATGCTTGGGGAAATTGAAAGCATGCCCTTGCAAGTCTGTGCCCATAGGTCTTGGTTTTCCATTAGGTGGATTTCTGAAAAGCCATCATTCACTCCCATCATAGCACCACTGTTTCATCTTATCTCCCACTCATTTTTCCCATTCCCCTTATTCGGGCATTGGGTTTACCTATTTGCAGGATTGCACCTTATCTCATGGGGAGAAGGGGATAAAGGCCCAGAAGGTAAAAGAAGTTGGTAAAAGATAAAATCCTAGAAATAAAACCTCGATATGTTTCGCCGAGGGATCCCCAAGAAGGTAGTAAATATTCTCTCAACAAGAAACAAGAGGGACCCAGAAAATAACATAACAAGACCTAGTCAGAGGATAGGGGGTCTCATCATGAGCCAGCCTATTAGGTCCATGGGTACCTAACAGTATGACATTTCCACCATCTGGTTACCACACTAGGGAAGTGACCTTTGGTTGCATGGCCAAGGGAAAGTGGGTCTCATCACGAGCCAACCTTCTCATCTCTATGAAAGTACTTGTGGATAACGCTATCAGCTCTCGTCACCATGCCTAGGTAGTTTCCCCTAGTTATCTCTTGAGGAAAAAGGAAAATAAAAGAATAAAACAAGAATAAAAAGAATAAACACAAGAATGGGCTTGGAAAAAATGCATCCATGGCAGGTACAGCTCACCTTCTACAAAGGCACCCACAGGTAACACTTATGCATCCTTGGCCCTCCCTACACCCACATGTTTGGACATCCCCTAACCACATCACCTCACTTACATGGCTTGGATGAGATATTTTTGGAAACTCTCCTTTTCTTATGGACACTAGCCCAATAGGATGCCTTGTCCTTTTCTCCAATCTTGTATTGCAGGTTTTTGTAATGTCCTTGAGATATTGACTGATGTATTAGGGGTTTTATGCATCTTTTTAATAACATGGATGATGAGATGTGATTCACATTGCTATGATCATTGTAATTGATGAGCTCATGGAGGGCGTAGCTTTTGATGTGTAGGACCATGCCTGATGGACATGTACCATTTGGACTGTTACACATGGGGAGATGACCAGTTTAGACCTCCATGGGGCTGAAGATCCCACTAGATGGATGCTAAGACCCCATCAAGGGGCAGAGACAAGACATATCTTGATAAGGGGTTTTGTACCTAAGAGAAAGAGGACGTTCCACCAGAGACACTCCGACAGGACTAGACATAGGGGGAATGACCCCTTTTCAGTGGAACATTAGCCTTGGAAGGCTTATGACGTCCCCATCTTCACCATGATGTCATCCAGCTTCATGAACACTTTTGGAGGTTGACTGGGCAGCACTGCCACATGTGGAATTTTGGAGAGGCCCCTATGGGACTAACGTTCTGCTCTTGGATGTTACATTTTTCATAGAAAGGGCTAGTGCCTCCCTTGAAGGGGATTTTACTCTCTTTTATTCTTAATTAGGGTTTTTACTTAGAATTTAATGTAAAAACAATATGATTTTGACATTATGGCCTTGTTGGCCTTTTTATGACCTAAAAAGTAAAATAAGGTCATTGATACAGTATATATTGAGGTTTTTTATCATCATTTTATCATCACAACTTACTCACTCATAATGAGGTATGATTTTTAGCGCCCTATTTGGGTTGTTGGATGATTTAAGGAAGGCACACTTGTTGAAGGAAGAGATTTTTGGCATTCTATGGTGTTTTTATTGAAGGAAGGTGTTACAACTAGGGTTTGCATGTTTATTTCTTGATGAATTGTAAGTATTTTTCTGCAAAACTTCTTGATTGAATGGTTGTAGTCTTATTTTATTACATGTATTTATAATTTGTTGAATAAAAACCTTAGGTGACAAGCACACAAGTACGTCCTTGTCTCATGTCCCCTGATAGAAAAGATTTTAGCCATTAAAGAAGAAGAGAGCCTAGACATATATACACTCCTTTTTCTTCCTCCCTTTTAGCTAGGCATACCATTTTGGCTTCAAGAGGAAGAGGACGTCCCAGGCCTAGGTCATCTAAATCTAGGGTCGTTTTCTTTTGGGGTTTGATGAAAGAGACTTGCCTTAGCAATACTCTCCCTCTTTAAGCCCTCTTGTCTTGATTTTGTATTTAATTTAAGCTAGTTGTTTGTCAAGAAGGAGGAGAGAGCAAGAGGCCTTGCTTTAGCAACACCAGAGTGAGCCTCTCTCCCCTAGGGTTATGATTTTGAAGCCCTTCATTAGAAGCACTTCAAAACTTATCCCTCTAGTCCTTTAAAATCTCACCTCCTTCAACTCTTGCATCCTTCATGTATGACTCCATTAAACCCTAGGGAACTGATCTAAGTCCTCCAATGTTGAAGTAAGAACTTGATCTAAACACTCTCTTAAAACTTTTCAATTGAAACCCTAACTACAGTAACCCTAGCTCTAGCTAGCTTACTAACCCTAACTACTGACGTCATCCTTGGTTATTACATCTTTAATGCCACAACGTTTCATTTATTGAGAAATTCAATGGTAGTTAAAGACATTAATTGAGTTAAGTATCAATTTGTTTCATTGAATGCCATATCGTTCTAGTATTTATTGGTGAAGTGAAATTACTTTTATTGCTATTTTGTAAAAATTGACTTCCTCAACATTTACTTTCAAATTGCTTATATATATTCATGAGATAGTCTTATGAAGTACTAACCCATTGAAGTATAGCTTGCATATATCTTTTTGTTGTTGTCTTGTTCGAGGAAGGTGTTCTTCATTAGGGACTTACTTTATTATTGGTTGTTTAGCCAGGACATTCTCTTTTGATGGTGACTTGTGAAGGGGGGAAAACCTTATCTTGGTCTTATTAGCATTCTTCCTCTTCAAAACTACAGGTCACTGGGGACGTCTCCCCTGGGCCTAACCTCCCTAAAGAGAAAGAACCTCCCCATTGTGGTGACATTGGGTGGGATAGGTTCATGTTACGCTAGTTTGGCCTTAAATCTTATCGCCTATTTCCTAGCTACAAACTATGCGATAACAGACCCGATAATATCAAGGTTTGACATCTCGAAGGATATTTTCACTAACCATGGAAGTCACTTTTAGAATAAAATGATGTTTGAGTTAACATCAAAGCTTGGGTTGAGGAAAGAGCAATCATCACCTTACTACCCACAAGCGATTGGTCAGGTGGAAGCTATGAATAAGTCCCTCAAGACTATTCTACAATGAACAATTAATTCTGCCCATTCAAATTGGCATTTGATGTTGTACTCATAATTATGGGCCTACCGAACGTCTGTAAAGACTACCACCGGTTCCTCACCTTTTCAACTCATTTACATGATGGAGGCAATATCACTTATAGAGTGTCAGATCCCATATCTATAGTTGGCAGTATAGTTATTTCCAGACACTTCACCACTTGAGGAACGCTTATTATATCTCGAGAAACACCATGATGCATCCTTGGCCAACGAGGCTCACAAGAAATGAGTCAAGTGTCAATATGATCGGTCTATTCAATCTTGAATTTTCTCTGAAGGTGACCTTGTCCTGGTCTATGACCAAGATAAGGATCCCCTGGGGGCAAGCAAGTTCAAACCCATGTTTTTCCGACCTTTCATCATGAAGGAGGTACTAAAGAATGTTGCTTATCATCTAGTTGACTTTGAGGGAAATGATTTGGTGGATCCTAGAAATGGTCTCTACCTCAAGAAGTATTACCCATAGGTGGGTCTCCTTTGGTGAGTTCTTGTACATATGTATAGTTCATATACAGTTAGTTTTTGTATTTTTGTTTTATGGACGTGTCATTATTGATGTCATATTTTTCACTGTGTCAGATTTTAAGTGAATCATAGGTGTTCGTTGGGTTTGCGAACGATGCTAGCTGACACACTCAGAGGCTTGGTTCTGCATCTTGGGTGATTTTCACACTTCAAGGCCAGTTACTATATTTTAGAGGTATTTGTCTCGGTGACGCCACAAACAATGTCACCGAGTACAGTGCAATGATAGAGTTGCTTTGTGATGTTGTGTCACATGGTATCTCTCAACTCCGTGTCTACTTAGATGCACAACTGGTTGTGTCCCAGTTAAATGGGGTTTACTACATTTATGATCCCATTTTACACTGATGGCTCCTTAGGGTACATATCTTATAATGTTTCTTTGATTACATTGTGTATAAACATGTTCCTAGGAAATTAAAATCAAATGATAGATAATCTAGCTAATCAAGTATTAGATTGGAATATTGCACACACATACACATGTACATACATTTGTAAATAAATGTGATCCATAATACATAAATATTTAAATACAAATATATATATACAAATATATATATATATATATATATATCCATAAGTGTCAGAGTACATCGATGGGAGAAAATGCATAAAAAATATAAATCTGGTATGCATCGAGGGGATTATGCCCTAAAAAATATACAAAAGAGTGTCGTCGACACATAATTGGTCCATCCTAGCTAAGTACAGGGACTATTGGCCCTGCCATAGTGAACGACGAAGTTCTCCAAACATCAGAAGAGTTGGACCGAGGTCCATGGCACCCCAACTATGTGAGGTTGCATCGATGGTGAGAGATCCTTGTTCTTAGCCATGGGAACTACACGAGTGAGCACGGTGAGGTTCCGCTCCACCTATCTCAAAACTCTCTCAGCCTCTCTGGATGGAGGCCCCCCTACTACTATTGTTGGTCCAGTGGATGTTGTTGGTACTCCCTCTGGTTGAGGATGTCGCTTCGTCCTCGAGAAGTCTGTTGGACGCAATGGTCCCACATCTATACATAACAAATACATAGTTGTCAAATACTGTGGTACACATAAAAAAGATATATATAAAAAAAATCTAAAAAATAAATAACTTTAAAAACAAACGCACCTAACTCTCGTCACTCCTCTCCAGGAGGTACGGGCATGTTCGGATCCCTGGAAAATTTGATTCTGGCATAGGAGTAGTCCTCTATTCGCATAATCTTCTATGCCCACTAGTCAAAAAATGTATCATCGAAGGCCTCTATGGTCCTTCCTCCCCCTTGTCGCAGAAGCAATGTCACCCACCTAGGCACTGTTGGGAAGGAGGTCACATGCCCCCATACTATCTCTCGTGGACTCATGCTAGGTACCCTCTCAAAGAATACTGAGCATAAAATTATACCAAACCCAAAGTTTTTATTACTTCTCCCTCGACACTATGTGAGTTGTCTCTTCATGCAGTCAAGCATGGTCATGCTCCATTCGAACACTCGTCCATTTAAGCACTGCACCACATGATAAATGTGTGCCTAGGAGACCTAATGTAAGGCTGCGGATCCAATGATCTACCCAATGAGTAAAACTATCACCTTCAGTGATAGGTTGGTGATCTTGTGGATTGGCACCTGAGAACCAACTTTCTCAGTGTCTGTCAGAATGCATTTCAATCAGCTCGACGATGTTGTTGGGCCCAGGGGGGAATGAATGCAAGTCAACTGGTTCCCCTCTCCTTGAGAGGCTAGTCAAAAAGTATATGTCCTCAATCGTTGGAGTCAACGACTACCCCTCAAGCATAAAAGCCTCTACATCAGTGTGCCAATAATCCACCAAGCCATTCAGTAGCCTGGGTTGTGCCCTCATGACTGGACATCGAAAGAAATTCGATAACCCACGTTGTTTCAATGTGGATATGGAAGAAGGGTCCTCATCGACCAAGATATCAATATCCTCATGCTCCCTCTCTCTCTAGTGGACATACATCCTGTTACATGACAATTTCATGGGGGGAGTTAGCTCTTGCTTTTTCATTTTTCTTATGTTATTGAGGGTGTAGACGGGTTGTCTTGGACACAGTTGCGTATGCACGTGCATAGATTTTTTTCTTCCCACGGGCATACACGGGTTTTCCTTAGACATCCCGCGTACACGTAGGGTCACCCGTTTTTAGGATGAGGCGCCCCCCCCAAAAATAAAATAAATACATAAAAGAGGTATGGAAATGCAAGAGTGTTGAATTTGTACTTACTTGGTCTGAGCAGAAGTTTGTTTTGTTCTCTGAAGCTCGCAGAATCAATTTTTTTAGGAAAGGGGCCTTTTTTTCTTTTTAGTTAATACTCAATTTGCAATGGTGAAAATGAGTTGTCAGCTTCTATTTATAGACTTTTTTGGCCTTTTTTGCCACTTTTTTGAACCCTTTTGTCATTTTTCCTTGCTTGAAAATCATTTAGTGTGGTTCTTGAGTTTCTTATTGGATGTTACGATGCACTTTGATTTTAGGCTTGGTGAATTTTTGGGAGATGTGTCACTTTTAAAGGTCCTTTGGTAAAATTCGTTTTTCCAACTTTTGGCATTGAAGTTAGGATTCCACCTCCACTTTCTGCATCTCGTTGTCTTTTCCTATTTGTCATAGGATCGATCCCACCAAACTATGGTATGAAACCATCATTGCTTCTTCAGAAGTGTCATGGTGAGGTGGTAGAGCCTACCTCTACATGGATGCCCTAGGTAGATCCTGGTTGCGTTTTGGCATCCATGCCATCGTTAATGACTTTAGGCTCAGGAGTCCTTTTTGTCCTATTATGATTACGAGATTGAGCCTCATACGTCCAATGTGTCATCTCTCTTGGCCTCACCCTCGGGACTCCCAAAAATGAGTCTTCTTTAATCCCTTTTCATACTCTCTAATCATGAAAAGATTGTTGAGCGATCTTGTTGTCCTTCACGCTCGCCAAACTAAAACTTGAAGACACGTCTGTCCACCGGTATTTTACGCCTTTTTTGGTCTGGATGGTCAATTTTACGAACAAAGGTATACTCTAAGAACTTCAATTCACTAGAAGAGAATTATCAAGTATAAGTCTAACCCTTTTTTGGGCCCGAGGGACTAAATTTATGATAAAGGAACATCCCTCGAGTCCATAGTAAAATCTTTTCAGACTCCCTAAAATTGAAGAGATCACCGAGTGACCTTGTTCCTTAACTCTCGTTAGTTGGTCTAGAAGAACATACTATACAGAGTCCATAGTTAATCTCTTTTCAGAATCCTTAAAATTGAAGAGATTGTCAAGTGACCTTGTTCCTTCACACTCGTTAAATTGGTCCAGAAGAACACACCATACATAGTTCATAGTTAATCTCTTTTCAGACTCCTTAAAATTGAAAAGATTGTTGAGTGTTGTTGTGTGTGTCACACTCATTCAAATGGTTCTAAATAGACGTATTTTCGATGCTAGTTTATCCCTTTTTTGAAATGACTAGACTATTTTCAAAAAAGGTACCCCAGTGGAGTCTTCTTTTACATTTTTTCAGACTCTCTAAATGTGAAAAAACTACCAAGCATACCATCTCTAGGATCGTGAAAAATACATTGAAAGGGATTTCATCATGTCCTGCTATTTTCATTTTCATCTCTACTTATTTGGCCTAATGGCGGGTCCATGTTGCTCTCAATTGAACCTTTGAAGCATGCCTTATACGCAATCCTTGTAGCACTTTGCCTGTGCAACCTGACACCTTGACCCATCGATGAATTTTCCCTTAGTGTCCTTTTCCTGCACATGTCTCCTTGATTTGAGAATTAGTGTGTTCCTTTGACTTGGAAATAGTATGTTTGCGAGACTTGTTTCTTCCTTTGTAATGTAGAATTCTTTTATTCTTTTTCAAGATCTTTAAAAATATTGAAAAAGACAAAAAAGATAAAAAATACCCCAAAAAGAGGACGGGAAATATATTTTCTTTTTTTGGAAGCACAATGAGTCTCCCTTGGACAAAACACGTCCTTATGTTTGTTCGTCAACCATTGGGATCTAGTATGACCTTACGAGGTTGTTCTCGCTACATAGAGTTGTGTCCTCCTCCATTTGTTTATTCTTCCAAACACACGGATTTGTGTTGCCTCCTTCATCGTGAACTTATGTCAATGTCATGTTGCCTCAATATTATCATTAGTCATCCTCTTGTGCAAGGGAAGTTTTACCCAGCCTGAGTTGACCTTTCTGTAGTTTGTCCATTGACCTCATGCCTAGCTATACTGAAACTCCAATCAAGTCCTTGTTTGAAATCAATGAAGTTCTCTGCCTGATCACTAAGATGCTCTTTTCTGTTCCTCGAGCTTTAAAGATATTGATGTTATTGCTCGATCTTTGAATTTATTGCTCGTTCATTACACTCCTACCTGATCTTTAAAGATATTGAAGTTATTTCTCGATCTGTGAAGGCCTCTTCTCTAGCCATCAGGCATCATTTGCTTCTTGAAGATGGATACTATACATGTATATCTTTGATTTTGAGATGTAGATATATTGTGTATTGATCGTAGATACAATTGTATAGTTATATGATATGGATATACATGATTTATTTCATCCCCAGCATGGGTATCTCCACCTCAGAGAAACAATTGCTATTTGTGCAGATGGCACCTCCCGAACTATAGTCCCGAGCTAACTTGTTTCGTACATTGGTAAAGATTTTGTAATGTATTTCGGCCATCAAATGATATTATAACCTCAAAAATTAGAGGGCATCTATTATAACCCTAAATTTGTCCATACATGCATACCTAACATTTGGCCCTCTTACTTGTTATTTTTGCCAATCCATCACTGCGCAACTCTTCTTAAAAACATTATTTTTGAAGATGTGTGTGCCCTACACCATTAATATCCATGTACCTAGGCATGATGAACCACTACAACCCATGCATGTATGCTAGATACACTATTACAGCCCGTGTATACTTACAAAAGTTGCAAAAAACAAAAAGTTGCAAGGAATTCATTGAGATTATGGGCTATTGGGTAGTTTCTCAACTGATCCACCACTTATAGCTCGTTACCCAACCAAATAACCATCCTTTTTCATATAAAAGGATGTTTTGGAGTCTCATTCCTAACCTAATAACAAGAATAGTGAAACTCTACCCATTTCATATCCCCTCCTTGCCCCAATAATTGCATCCACCTTGTGAGATTTTCATCAAAATTTCCCATTTAGCCCTTTTTCCTCCATCATAATCCTATTCCATTTCCCTAGAAGAAGTGTGAGAGGAGAAAGATACGTGGAGGTGCAGTTGGAGCTTGGTGAAGGGGATCCCAGACCAGGTTCTTGGAGTAGTCATCGACCTTATTGTAATCAAATATTGTGATATGAATAAAATAAATACTTTTCTTGTCTTGAAATATGATGTGTCAAATATTTGTATTTGATTTATGATTTATTCTAAGATATAACCCATGATTTATATTTAAGATGCATGTTTCTAGTCTCACGTTTATCTGTTTTTGAATGAAGGTCATCCTTGGGAGGAGGATTGCAGTCAGCAAAGCTATCAAGCGCAGAAGGATCAACATCGGACATAGAGTAAAAGGTAAAGTTACCTGACCTTTCCACTTTGTCTTTCATGTATGAATTTAGGGTATATTCAGGGTAGTTATAAATGTAGGAGACTTATAGATGGTTAGATATACCTACATGTTGAACCCTAGAGTATTCCATAGGTGGATTTTCCCACTATAACAGTCACAAACCCCCTTCCCAAGAGTCTTTCCCCCATCCATGTCATTTTTTCCACATGTATTAGAGAGGGGCCCACTTGAGAAACAATTTGAAACTTGACATACGATTCACCAAATAGGTTTCTTTGTCAACCCTCCCATACCCAAATTGGAAAATTGCATACGGTCTTTGAGCACTTGTTTATTTTGATGAAGTGGTTTTTGATGTGCGTTCTTAGAAAAATGTTTAATGGAATTGATTTACTTATCATGATTCATTTGATTTAATATCCTTGGAGGGTGTATTCATTGTCTTTGCATGATCTAGTTGGTGGACATATTTGGAAGAACAAGATTATCTTGGGATTCCTTAGGGATTGAAGCCCACAGGTTGGAGATCATGTCCCACACACTAAACAATGATGAAAACCTTTGGAGACTTGAGAGACTACTTGGAGGACCTTTCCTACCCCTTAAATACCCCAATGACTTTCCTTTGGAGGCTAGAGCACGACATTTTGTGATCTAGATTTAGGAGAGGAGCAAACTAATTAACATACTTAATACAATAAACACAGATATGAAGAACAACATAGATATCCATTTAACAATATCTTTTACTGAATAAAATAAATAGGTTGAAACTATAAAACTACAGAACTAAAACACTTGCTCGAATGGTGGTAGTTATATTTGATAAGAGATGTGGATGCTACGCGCATACGTCTGAGAAGAATGATTACAATGAGGCTCCATAAGAACTTTTAACATTACTCATGAATGCAAAAACCTTATAAATAAAAAAAACTAACCCTAGGAGATGAAATGCTAAATGTTATGTGGGACGCTATGGGTAAGTTGGTACCTCAACTTCCCAGGGTTGTAACTTTTGCACACGAACTCTATTTTAGGTGTGTGGTATCCCGTTAGAAATTTCTTTTCGAAAAGTACAAATTATGTTGTCAAACTCTCCCTTTGTCTACAATTTGACTATGGCGATCCAAAAAAATTTTTTAGGGCCCCAAAACGGCCCTAGAATTACAAAAACATGCTCTAACATGAAAACATAGAAAATAAGCAAGTTGGATTAGGTGGGAGCCCACCAATATCCACTTGGAAGATGTGTAGGGCTTCAGACAACCCTACAAGTGTAGAACACACAAATATAAAGAAGTACATAAGAACGAGCTAAACTAAAAACTGTGAAGATGAGCCAGTTAGAATAGGTGGGTAGCCACCAATATCCACCTGGATCATTTTGGTTGTAATGTCATGCATGAACTAAGGTTTTTGGGTGGTGGTGTTGTTGTTGATTGACACCTGGATTCTTTTGATGGAGAAGAGTACCTTGAATTGACAAGAAGACCATAAAACTTGAGGAGAAGACCTTTGGATTCCCGATGTGTCATGTTCGAGCCCAACATCCTCTTCTTGATGTGAAATCATTACTCTATAAGGGTGATGTCATGTTTATTTTAGGGTTTCATGTGTGAAAAGTTAAATTTAAAATTATAAAGGGGAAAAGTAAGGGTTTTTGACCACTTACTTTGTGGTTTACCCTAAAGTTAAGTGGAAAAATACTTTTAGGAGGATCTATATAAATACAAATCATTTCATGTCATTTTGATCATAGGTTTTCCATTGTGAGAAGACTAGTGGCTGAAATTTGCACCCTACTTCGAAATTTCGTATGTCTCTCTTGTCCAAATGATTTTTGGTGATATCTATTGGTAAATTTTTTGAGCTAAGGTGGTGCACACCTCTTCGAGAATTCTTCTGATGTAGGAGCATCACTCCACGTCAGCAACATACCAGCCATCCAACACATCCAACATGCATTTAATGGAGAAAGGGAGAGGTGCAACCCTCTCAATTTTGAAATTCAAAATTTCAATAAATTTTGTAAGGCTGTAAGATCCGACCACACATATATTCAGGAAGTGGTTGAGGTTTCCTTAAATGGTAGCCTACAACAAGCCAAGAATGTAGTCAGGACTGGGCATCCATTTATGTGATGTAGTTGTAGGAGCCGCTCCGTGATAGTGATAGCTCAGAGATGATGGTTGAGGATAAGCTCATGGGAGCCCTCATTTTGTCGGAAGGAAGTTAGAGAATAATGGGACTCAGGGTAGAGAGTTAGGAGGGGATACTAAGGAAGAGAGGTCTCGATAGACAGAGCAAAGACTTGTTACAATCCAGCCTTTGTAAACAATTGTATAGATATACAGATTAATATAAAAGTAGGTTTTCCTACATATTGTTGTTCATATGTTTATGTTTAAGGAATGAATGTTGTAGACACAGGTGATAGATAGATTTTATTATTTGTTTGTGAGTTTGTCAATTTCTATCTGGGTTGTTTAGGTTGTGAAAGGAGTGCACAACAAAACATAGGAGGTTCTTTAGCCAGTGCAAGGAGTGTGTATCTGAGTCTCTCATTTGAGATCATAGGAGAACGTGCCAGGGAGGCACACTAGGAGAATTCACAACTCAGGAGTAGCCTCAGAGTTACTAGACACACTGGAGGTGAAGATTGTGCAACGAAAGCATGGGGAGAAGACAAAAATATTGAAGGTTCTGTAAAGCTCTTCCAGGAGGGCATTGAGGGAGTGCATATAGTGCACTAGGGAACTCTATTTCGAGTTCAGAGAGAAGAAGTTTCGAGGAGAGAAACTTACAGAGTTGTTGCATACTATGTAGGCTCTGCAAGGTGTACATTGAGCAGAAGAATGTTAGGTGGGCGTAAGGAGTTTTATTTTCCAGAAAACTTCTTGAATATGAGTTATTCAAAATCTCAGGAGCACCAAGAGTGTGCAAGAGTGGACTTTTTTTAAGTCCATAAGATCATAAGAGAAAGCGCAAGAATAACGTGCACAGAGAAAATCTTTTGAGGTTTCTGAGTTGACAAAGTTCAGGAGGGGAAGAGTTTCTATAATGCAAATGAGACCCAAAGGAACCAGGCTCGCAGGAGGAAGAGTCGAAGGTCAAGACCTTCAAGAATTATAAAATCTTCTAACTCAAAAAGCCAAGAAATCTCAGGAGGAAGAGCACAACTGTCGTTGGATCAACACTGGGAAGAAAGATCCAAACTGTTGAATCTAAGTCCAGGAAGCAGGAGGAGAGTGCGTAAGGAGGTCGGATCTGGACCCTCATATCTAACATCAAGGACTGATAGCCGTCGGATATGGGAGAAGGTGCAAGGGGTTTAATCCCTGGGAAGCCATACAGAAGGGTAGAACGAATGACATAAAATTTGAGGGAGAAGTGTCAAGTTGTTGTGAGCCGTCGGATCTAGAAAATGTGCACGAGGTTTAAACCTCGTAACAACAGAAGGAAGAGGAGTTGTCAAGTCCCGAAAGCATCAGGACCGTCCATTTTGGAGGATAGGTGGCAGATATCTTGATCATTTCGTGAATTCAGGTTCATGAGTTTGGAGGGCAGACCAAATTATTGGTTTTGCAAAGTCCTGAGTTGTGAGGAGCAGGGAAAGAGATCCAAACTGTTGGATCCAAGCCACGGGAGAACTGTTTGGTAAGAACCTCCGCGTGGTATCGCATATCGGGGTTCGAGGGTTGAAAGAATTTATTTTCGACTGCAAAAGTCGTGAAGTGTTGAGCGTCAAGGGTTCGTGCAAACATGTGACACATCTGTTAGATGGGGACCGCATGGTTGACAGGTGGTGTAACAACAAACACCCAGAGAAAAGTGGAAGCGGGTGACAGGTGGTGGACACATGTCACCTTAGAAGAGGCCAACCCATCCCTAACCTTTCGTGTTTTGGGGCTTCACAAAAGAGGAGCACGAGGCTTCAACACTCCAAATCGTGAAGTTGCGAGTTGTGTGTAGTGATAAAGGAATCAACCCATCACTGACTTATCGTGCTTCAAGAGTTTGCAAAGGAGGAGCACAAGGGTTCGACACTCCAACTCGCGAAGTCGCAAGTTGCGAGTAGTGCTAGAACTTATCCCTAGCCGGTGGCTATGTGTGGAAGGCGCTAAAAAGGAGGAGCCATTCCCATATTGCATCTCGGGTACCGGCATTTGGAGAAAGAGGAGTCGAGGGTCTTCGACTAACAAACTCGCGAGTTGTGAAAGGTGATTTCTCTAAGGCCAGGTTGTGGTCGCATGGAGATGTAAGGCTTGTGCCTGTTGTTAAGTTGCACAGGGCGTGTTTTGATGAAGGACCCATGGATTCATTCAAAGGGTTCCAACAGGAGCTCGAAGAGCCATTTCAGCTCAGAAGAAGATCGATCCACGAACCAGGAGGTTGCAAAACCCTGCTGAGGTAGAGGGTTTGCATCAAGTGGTATTAGTGCGAACATATTTTCTATTTTCATATCACAGACAAGAAGAGGAGTGCGAAGGGATATTGTCTGATACCATCAATTGGTATCAAAATAGATTTTTGTCAGTAGATTTTAGACAAAACAGAAAGAGGAGACCGTTACTTTGTTCACAGACAAAGGAGAGACAGTGGGAGAAATTATGGTAACATCAAGTGGTATTAGAGCCTGGAATTCGTTTGTATATTTTAGATGAAGAGGATTGAAGAGATTGTTGCAAGACGCAACAACAAATAGATAGTGGAGTAGACTGTAGGAGTTACTGGAAATGCTCTCAGTTGCAGAGTAACAATAACAAAAGATTCAAAGGGAAGAAGATGGCTACTAAAGGCCATAAGCATGGTTAAAGACAGGTCCGCCAAAAGATGAAGAGAAAGGTTGAGGTGGACAAATAACTCGTTTAGATAAGGGTGAGAATGGAACAACTGACATTAAAGATGCAGCAGGAGACAAAGGTACATTGGAGGTACGAATGTCCTCTGAACAGGAATGCCAAATGGCCTGTTCAAAAGTTGTTTTCTAGGAAACAACAACAAGAGTTGAGGAAGTGGTTGAGGTATGCTCAAAACCTCAGTGACATAGATCTGGTTTACATTTGTCAGCCAAAAGTTGGAGAAACCCTCAGTGATGAGGAAGAGAGATCAGTTTCAGGTCTCATAAACTAGAAAGAGGGAAGAGATGAATTTTCGAATTACCAGGTGGGAAATGGAATGAGAGCACTAGAGGATATCATAGACTGTCAAGAGGACAACAATGAAAATACATATTTCCAGGTGGGCAATGGTATGATATTAATAAAGGATCTCATAAATTTCCAGATGGATAGAAGTGGACTTTCAAGTTGCCAGGTGGGTAATGGAAAGAGATCAGTGGAAGGTCTCACGTACTACCAAGGAGGTAGTGGTGAAAGTTAAGATTTCCAAGTGGGCAATGAGATGGGATCAGACGATCTCATAGACTGACAGGTGGGAAGAAAAAAATTCCCAAATTTCCAGGTGGGCAAGGGGAAAGAGGTGAGACTGTCTAAAAGTCTTATGAACTTAGAGGAGAGTTCAGATGAGGAAGGAGTGCTGAAAAGAGAGAATCATAAGAGAATTTTGATCATTGGAGGAATAGAGGTGTTCCTACCAAGAAACCCAGTTGAGGCCAGAGGATGTGTTTCATATGCAGCAACAACATGAGCACAACCAACAGAAACTGTCATGGAGGGAGAAATGGAGCAGACATTGATGTTTGCCTAAGAAGCAGCAGATGAGAATTCAACATAATGGCTCAAAATTTTCAACCAGGAAGCTGGACAGAAAATCACTACAGTACTCGAAGCTGCAGAAGAGGATTTTGTTGACTTGTGTGAATAATTGGAAGCCCTTGAGAAGAGGGTGATAGTGAAAAGATTTCACATCCAACAGATCAAGTTGGAGATAGATGGAGAAGCCTACCAACGCTAGGAGTAGCTGGAAAAAGTTGGAATTGAGCCAACACAAGGAGAGGTGGCAGTCAAGTTGTCACAAGAAGAAGTTGAGAAACAACTTAGTAATGAGACTGCAGAGATGTAGTCTTTAGTAGATTTACCACTTAGTGCCACAAAGAGAGATAAATATGGCAGGGGAGATCAGGCAGATATGCCTACTGAGAAGACAAAAGTGCAACAAAGAAGACATTATACAAAGAGCCATCCCATTGAGTAGCTAGAAGAGCTAATTGAAGAAATCATAAGGCTGATGTCAATTCTAGCAGCAGAAACTTCCAACAATGAGAAACTGAGAAGAAGGGAGCCTGCAAGAGTAGCAAAGTAACAACAACAACAACAATGAAGCAGAGGAGCATATGGGCAACTCCACGGGAAAGTTTGGGATATAGGTGGATTTCAACACTGGAGAAGAGGAGCTCATGATCAGGAGATCATGATTTTTCTAACTGAGGAGTATGATGCAGGAGCATCACTACATGTCAGCAACATGCCAGCCAACTAGCACATCCAACACACATTTAATGGAGAAAGGGAGAGGTGCAGCCCTCTCAATTTTGAATTCAAAATTTCAATAAATTTTGTAAGGTTGTAAGAGTCGACCATGCATCTGTTCAGGAAGTGGTTGAGATTTCCTTAAATGGTATCTTGCAGCAAGCCCAGGACATAGTCAGGACTGGGCATCCATTTATGTAATGTAGCCATAGGAGCCGCTCTGTGATAGCGATAGCTCAGAGACGGTGGTTGAGGATAAGCTCATGGGAGCCCTAATTTTGTAGGAAGAAAGTTAGAAAATAATAGGACTCAGGGTAGAGAGTTAGGAGGGGAGACTAGGGCAGAGAGGTCTCGAGAGATAGAGCTGAGACTTGTTATAGTACAACCTTTGTAAACAATTGTATGGACATATAGATTAATAGAAAAACAATGTTTCCTGCATATTGTTGTTCACGTGTTTATGTTTAAGGAATGAATGTTGTAGAGATAGGTGATAGATAGATTTTACGATATGTTTATGAGTTTTTCGATTTCTATCTCGGTTCTTTAGGTTGTGCAAGGAGTGAAAAACAAAATAGAGGAGGTTATGTAGCCAGTGCAAGGAGTGCGTATCTGAATCTCTAGTTTGAGATAAGAGGAGAACGTGTCAGGTAGGTACACCAAGAGAATTTACAACTCAAGAGTAGCCTCAGAGTTACTGGAAACTATGGAGGTGAAGATTGTGCAACGAAAGCATGGGGAGAAGACAGAACTACTGAAGGTTTTGTAAGGCTATGCCAGGAGGGCATTGAGCGAGTGCATAGAGTGCACTAGGGAAATCTATTTCTAGTTCAGAGAGAAGAAGTTTCGAGGAGAGACACTGACATAGTTGTTGCACACTCTGTAGGCTCTGCAAGGTCTGCATCGAGTAGAAGAATGCCAGGTAGGCGTAAGGAGTTTTAATTTCCAGAAAACTTCTCGAATATGAGTTATTCAAAATCTCAGGACCACTAGGAGTGTATGAGAGTGGACTTGTTCTAAGTCCATAATATTAGAAGAGAAAGCGCAAGAAGAACACACATAGATAAAACCTTTCAAGGTTTCTGAGTTGACAAATTTCAAGAGGGTAAGCGTTTCTATAATGCAGATGAGACCCAAAGGAACTAGGATCGCAAGAGGAAGAGTTTAAGGTTGAGACCTTCGAGACTTAGAAAATCTTCTAAGTCAAAAAACAAGAAAGCTCACGAGGAAGAGCACAACTATCATTGGATCAACACGGGGAAGAAATATATGGACCATTGAATCTATGTGCAGGAAGCAGGAGGAGAGCATGTAAGGAGGTCAGATCTGGACCATCAGATCTAGCACCAAGGAATGATAGCCATCGGATCTGGGAGAAGGTGTGAGGGGTTTAATCCATGGGAAGCCACACAGAAGGGTACAACAGATGGCATAAATGTCGAGGGAGAAGTGTCGAGTTTCCGTGAGCCGTCGGATCCAGAAAATGTGCCCGAGGTTTAAGCCTCGTAACAGTAGAAGGAAGAGGACTCGTTAAGTCCTAAAAGAATCAGGACCGTACATTTTGGGGTTCGTGAGTTTGGAGGGAAAACCAAATTCTTGGTTTTGAGAAGTCCCAAGTTGCGAGGAGAAGGGAAGGAGATCTAGATCGTTGGATCCAAGCCATAGGAGAACCGTTGGGTCAAAACCTCCACGTGGTATCGCGTATCAAAGTTTGAGGGTTGAAATAATTTCTTTTCGACTGTAGAAGTCGCGAATTGCTGAGTGTCGAGGGTTTGTGCAAACATGTGGCACATCCATTAGGTGGGGACCACATGGTTGACAAGTGTCATTACAAAAAATTCCCAGAGAAAGGTGGAAGCGGGTGACATGTGGTGGACACATGTCACGTTGGAAGGAGCCAACCCATCGCTGACATTTTGTGTTTCAGGGCTTCGCAAAATATGAGCACGAGGGTTCAACACTCCAACTCACGAAGTCACGAGTTGCGAGTAGTGATAAAGGAGTCAACCCATCGCTGACTTATCATGCTTCGGTATTTCTCAAAGGAGGAGCATGAGGGTTCAACACTCCAACTCGCGAAGTCGCGAGTTGCGAGTAGTTCTAGCACTTAGCCCTAGCTAGTGGTTATGTGTGGAAGGCACTAACAAGGAGGAGCCATACCCATATCGCATCTTGGGTACCGATGTTTGGAGAAAGAGGAGTCGAGGGTCTTCAACTCACGAACTCATGAGTTTCGAAATGTGCTTGCGCTAAGGCCAGGTTGTGGTTGCATGGAGATGTAAGGCTCGCACTTGGTGTTAAGTTGCAGAGGTCGGGTTTTCATGAAGGACCTCTGGATTCATTCAAAGGGTTCCAGTAGGAGCCCAAAGATCCATTTCATCTTAGAAGAATATCGATCCAGAGACCGAGAGGTCGTAGAACCCTGCTGAGGTAGGGGGTCTGGATCATCTTCTCTTTCTTATGAATGGTCATTTCTTGGTGAACTAGGGTTCGATCTTTCATCTCTTGAAGTTGGTAAAGAAAATCTGTAATTGTTATTTCTTCTTGCTTGTTTCATGATTATTTTTGTTTCAAACCATAGGAGGAGTATAAGTACATACACCCTCCATCAAGTTTCATTTCATTTTATAGTTTATAAGTCATTTATTGCAAGGTTTCTAGGAGGAGTACAAGGGTGTACACCCTCCTATATTTACCTTAGTTTTATTTGCATTCCCTAGGGAGTAAGAGGGTTTACACCTCTAGGGATTTTGTTGATCTAACTCATTTCTTTTCAGACTCCATTCACCCAAATTTGAAAGGCACTAATATGAAGTTTGCATTGGTAAACATGATTTAAAGAGATATTGATATTGTGGAAGTTGAAATATTTTCTTGATGCTTTGAGGTTGCTAAAGCCTCTAGGGTGTCTATTTTTTATTGGTATTCTTAGAGATATAACTAAATAAAATATACAACAATTAGGGATGCAGAAAAATCTCTCTCTAYTTTGATTATCACTCACTTTTCAATAATAAAAAATTTCTAAAAAATTACCCCTATAATCAACTAGTCTCAACGCATTTGTTGGGTGGTTTACTTGCTTGTTTTTTTGGGTTGAAATTTTATGTTGTAGAAAAAATTAGATACACCATAAGACTGATAAAATATCTATGAAATACTTGTTTATAAAAACCTTATCTTACTGCTAAAGTCTTATGCTTTCGTACTTGAGTTACTCTAGTATTTGCTAGCTTATTTCTTGCATCATTTATCAGATTTTTAGCATCTTGTAGCAGAATTAATAATCATTTACTTGTTGATATATATATATTTTTGACTGCTGAAAATAGGGACTAAAAGATTAGCTTTATTTTCCATTGGATTGTTTATCTTGTATCTCATCTTTTCCTATGTCTCGGGCAAGTACAATCATTTTCTACACGTACTGAATTTCCTTGGAAACTCTTAACCATGTCAAAGATTATTTTCCAAGATATCTTCCACCTAGTATATTGACCTATAGGGGATATCGCTTCTGTCATCTCACATTTCGTCTCATCCACCCCTAGGGTCACCCGATACCACCCCCCCTTGTGTTGGATTCTTCCTTCACGAAAGTGAGGGAAGTATTTATATGAGGTGATAGTGGGTAAACTCTTGTGGATTGGGTTGAGATTTTCCCAACCTATAGTTTACATGATAACACACCTCATCAAAGTGTTCTAAATTGTTGCAAGATGTATTTTAATATGCATCACTTGAGGTACCCTCAATTCTATCATTTTTCATTGTGGATATGAAATGCACTTCAACCACGAAGTCATCCATCTTCCCTTCAAAGAAATCACTGCAAGAATTTAAAATTTCAAGAAATCAAGCCAATCATACCTTCCAACGAAATATTTTGTTGCAACCATGTTGTAAGTATACTATATTGTACCTTCACTCTCTCAAGGAAAAATCTTTGCATGAACTCACCTCAACCACTTCTGTAGATGAATAAGATTGAAATACCTTCACTGCAATACAATCCTACATCAATTTTCCCACTTCGAAAATCCACCTAAGTCCAAAGATTCAAATGCAACTCACTAAACTCATCTCCAATGTATTTCCATATTTTCACCTTGACTACTTCTGCTTCAAGGAACCATTCACCCAATGCCAAGCTATGAAGTCATACTAATACTAAATGATTGTTGTAACTATGCAAAGAGTCAACTAATCTGAGGGTTGCGATCAACATCCAACAAACCAAATCAAATCAACTACTATTGTCAATGATGCATGACATGAATATGTCATGATGGAAACATTCCCAACTAAATTATTTCTATGGAGATGTCTAGGTCATCAGAGGTAGTCGAATGGACACAAGTGTTTTACCTTGCTACAACCCAAAACAAATACCCTTCACAATCATTTTTACGATCACCCTCTATGTTTTTCTTATGTGATCACTTTTGTAGTTATCTTTGCAACAAGTCATTTAGTGAATCCTATGTTAATATTCCTTTACCAAGTGCTTGATTCTCCCATAGAAATATCTTTCTGATCTCTCCAAGGTGTGAACAATAGGTCTCACACAAACTTCCGTCACAAATTAAACCAACCAAGTCTGTTTCTTCCATCAAGTTTGTGAAAAGTTCTATGATCACCCACCATGTCCAAGTGCTTCATCCTACCATAAACGTTTCTCTTGTTCTTCACAAGGTGTGTAACAAGACCAACCTCTCCATTGCACCATCAACCAAACCTCTATCATAAGTCTGATGCAAAATCTAGGATGAAAAAATTCACTACATCAAACTATTTACCAAGCCTGCGAACGATCCCACTAAAATGCCTTTCTAACAAAATTCCTTCAAAGTTGGCTCTGATACCATCTTCCACATCCCCACAATTTTCCTTGCAATCATGCACCTTTTAAGGAAATGAAAGATCGCGATGTTTATTTCTTGGCCTCTTGGCACACCAAGGTTACTTCATTCAAACTACACCTCTTCACCTGGAGGATACCCATACTCTTTTCTAGGTTACCAATGAGTCACACTCCTACTCTAATGAAACTCTTGTATAGTTAGACATTTCTTAATCGCTTTAACACATAGTCATATACAAGAGTACATCATGAGAAACCAAGAGAACCGTGGAGAAAGACAAAGACAAACATAGATATAGTGCAAGTGCCACAAACTGTGACTAACACCTAGCTAAGTATTTGTTATTTCAAGACAATTACAATATGAGGACTATTGACTTGATTTACAATAGGAAAGATTAAAATGACTTGCCTCACCTCACCAATACATGCATACATATATTTTCACCAAGACTCTTTGTCACAACCATCTTCGTAGCCACGTATGGTGCATCTCAAATGTGCCTCCAACTATAGACTTGTTTTCTCTTCATTTCTGTAGACTTTGCGTCTTCATTTCTGCAGACTTCACAGATTTTGGTTTTGCCTCACACATGCCTACAACAAACCTATGTTTCTATACTTCCCAAAAACCAAGACAAAAGAAACTCTCCCAACTCTGTCAAGTAAATCCTCCACAAGGTAGCACAAGTCCTCTCAAGTTGAGCAAATTGGCTCCTTGAGGGAGCTCACCCTCTTCGTCTACCTTAGAATTGTAGAGCTCTAATATCTCATTGTTTTTCCAAAACTTTCCTTTCTTGATTGTGCTCCATTGTTCCCTTATAGGCTCTCCAAAGGTCACCACCGCGAACCATCACGTCCTTTGGGGGATTCGTTCCCCTTTGCGAACCCATATCCAAATGAATTGTCACACCCCTTTGTAGACTTGGTCGCCAAAAAAAACCCATGTGCTCATCAACTAGTGTGCCCCTCGGGACCAACATGCCCAACGTTCATGCATCCCGCATGTTGGAGTGCCCCATATGTCAACCGGAATTTTTCTCTTGGGAGAACATGCCACAAGTATCAACAAGTCACACTTTGGGTATGAAAAAAATGATTTTAAAAATGATTAGATCCAACATTATATTTTAGTTGGGTATGAATAAAATGTTTTTAAAAATGAGTAGATCCAACATAATRTTTTAGTTGAATGGATTCARTTTTAGTGAKATTGCACCCATGTATGACTAGATCCATGYTTTTGATTGACCGAAAACCCTCTTTGAAATTTACATGGGTGTTTATTCTCTCAGAAGCATGATYTTGTTCCTTCAACAACAAATCCACACCCACAACTTTGACATTTATATAGACTATTCCATAACTAATATGMAAATGTAACAAATTTTTTGATGTATTATTCAAACCTAACACATMCCTGTTTATGACAATGTCTATGCACTATAAACTGTCGTAGTCTAAATGTTCTACGTTTTGGCTATTTTTTAGGAATATTTTATGTTTAATTTATCCCAATCTCTAGGGAAAGCTTGTTGGATCTATAAATTWGAATGACTAAGACTTGTAATTTGAGTGCCCCACGGGTTTTTCAACATGATGAATTCATTTATGCATTCATAAATGCAACTTAAACAACAAAGAATTGTGATTTCCTCCATATCTATGTTGTTGTATTCCTGCAAAAAAGAACACAAGGTAGAATAATTAAACAATGCCCTATAAAATTTGCATTGTTCGAGAAGATTTGTTCTGGTCAACCATGAACTAGCTAATAAAATCAAATAGTTAAAAATTAAATTGAAAAATAAATAAACCTTCATAACCAATTAAAAAGTCAGATTCACATACACACTATTGATGAATATACCAAAATAAACCTTAATTCAATCCATATTTTTTCCAAAGTTGGTTTTTCATTTATTTATTTTTATTTTTTTTGTAAATAAAAACATTGTATTACCTTGCCTTAGAAAAAAAATACATGTCCAAGTGTACATTGTAGCATGCCACGTGTTCTTCCACCTCAGTGGGAACTAGAATGTGTGAACAAGACAATTGTGCACTGTTCCAAAACTTTAAAGAAAAGAGACAATTGTCGACATAGAGACAAGGGGATTTGCCACAAGCATGTAAATTAGAACAGGCGGTGGACTAGGTGCCCTAACCACCTAGAAAACCAGAGCCAGAGTCTGTGGTGTGTAAAAACTGTTAAAGGGGGCAAACTAGGATGCTCTTCTTGACGAAGTCGGAAGATGAAAGGCTCACAGCATGTCGAAGAGTGGCTCTTCTCAGGCTTGCTTGATATGGAGTAATACTAGACATCCAAAATCTTGTTGAAGATGCTCTCATGGTGTTGTTTCTCTGCTAAATCCTTGTGCATATCCAAGATGAGGGTGAGGTGGTATTCTAGTAGTTTGTAGGAGTTGGGAGTTGGGTGGGCATGTTTATCAATTTCATCATCATGAGTGTGTTCATCATGAGCGTCTTCATCTATGGTAGCAACATCGAACTCGTTTGTAGTGACAAAGNTTCTCTTGGGAGAACATGCCACAAGTATCAACAAGTCACACTTTGGGTATGAAAAAAATGATTTTAAAAATGATTAGATCCAACATTATATTTTAGTTGGGTATGAATAAAATGTTTTTAAAAATGAGTAGATCCAACATAATGTTTTAGTTGAATGGATTCAGTTTTAGTGAGATTGCACCCATGTATGACTAGATCCATGCTTTTGATTGACCGAAAACCCTCTTTGAAATTTACATGGGTGTTTATTCTCTCAGAAGCATGATTTTGTTCCTTCAACAACAAATCCACACCCACAACTTTGACATTTATATAGACTATTCCATAACTAATATGCAAATGTAACAAATTTTTTGATGTATTATTCAAACCTAACACATCCCTATTTATGAAAATGTCTATGCACTATAAACTGTCGTAGTCTAAATGTTCTACGTTTTGGCTATTTTTTAGGAATGTTTTATGTTTAATTTATCCCAAACTCTAGGGAAAACTTGTTGGATCTGTAAATTTGAATGACTAAGACTTGTAATTTGAGTGCCCCAGGGGTTTTTCAACATGATGAATTCATTTATGCATTCATAAATGCAACTTAAACAACAAAGAATTGTGATTTCCTCCATATCTATGTTGTTGTATTCCTGCGAAAAAGAACACAAGGTAGAATAATTAAACAATGCCCTATAAAATTTGCATTGTTCGTGAAGATTTGTTCTCGTCAACCATGAACTAGCTAATAAAATCAAATAGTTAAAAATTAAATTGAAAAATAAATAAACCTTCATAACCAATTAAAAAGTCAGATTCACATACACACTATTGATGAATATACTAAAATAAACCTTAATTCAATCCATATTTTTTCCAAAGTTGGTTTTTCATTTATTTATTTTTATTTTTTTTGTAAATAAAAACATTGTATTACCTTGCCTTAGCAAAAAAATACATGTCCAAGTGTACATTGTAGCACGCCACTTGTTCTTCCACATCAGTGGAAACTAGAACGCGTGAACAAGACAATTGTGCATTGTTCCAAAACTTTAAAGAAAAGAGACAATTGTCGACATAGAGATAAGGGGACTTTCCACAAGTTTGTCCACAGGCATGGAAATTAGAACATGTGGTGGACTAGGTGCCGTGACCACCTAGAAAACCAGAGCTAGAGTCTGTGGTGTGAAAAAACTATTAAAGGGGGAAAACTAGGATGCTCTTCTTGATGAAGTCGGAAGATGAAAGGCTAACAACATGTCGAAGAGTGGCTCTTCTGAGGCTTGCTTGATAGGGAGTAATACTAGACATCCAAACTCTTGTTGAAGATGCTCTCGTGGTGTTGTTGCTCTGCCAAGTCCTTGTGCATATCCAAGATCAGGGTGAGGTGGTATTCTGTTAGTTTGTAGGAGTTGGGAGTTGGGTGAGCATGTTTATCAATTTCATCATCATGAGTGTGTTCATCATGAGGGTCTTCATCCATGGTAGCAACGTCAAAGTTGTTTGTAGTGACAAAGCATGTTATCGGTCCTTGTTCAGAGTGGCATTCAAATTCTATCCCAAGTGTTCCCACGGAAGAGGGAGTTTTTCTTCCATAATGAAACCTTCCGGGGCTGGCTCTTGGAAAGAGGTGGTGATGCAAGTGGTGATTCGGTGCTCCAAGGTGGTTAACGACAAGAAAGCCAGAATTTCCTTCCACTTGCGATGAATTTATTCCTCCACTAGGCAACCCTCATGGAGACTCTCTATGTTTTAAGGAAGGGGCTCTGGTTGAACCTCCTTATACCAAGTCTAACCAGAAGAACCTGGATGCTCTAAGTTGCCGCCTGGTATTAGGGTTGAAGAGGTTTGTCCCCACCATTTTTGTCTCCCAAACCGACTATAGTAGGTCGACCCTCATCGAGACTTGCTTCTCTCATGGGGCATGTATGATTTGACAAAACAATGAGCATAATCAACAATGGTGCAATCGAGGGCGTGGAGAAGAACATGAAAAATGCTACAGTGAACAACAACAAAATGCCCAATATAGAATTTCCCACCAGAAGAAAAGACCGGGAGAATGGAAAATTTGATGTCTCTTGTCGCCATTAGCGCAGGAGTAATGGCAATTACCAATTTCATACCAATGCCAAGGAGATGAGCCTAGGTTTCCATTAAGTCCTAGCACACTAAACCTTGGTTCTCATGTAAACTAACCATCACAACTGGACATGAGGAGGGTGGCGGCAAGGGAATTTAACTGCCGCAAGGGAATTTAACTGCCCTCATATGCACCCAATCTAATGACACCCCATCCAGAGAATTTTTTATTTATGTTAAGGATACCTTGGTCCTCCATTTCAGTAACATTTACTTGAGCTGACGAGAACTCTCCAACATTCACATACATTATATCGTATTAAACAAAATTTAATGATAATTAATGGAATACATCCGTTTTAGAATACCATTTAATGTTTGCAAAAGCTAAAAGGTTAGAGGTTTCAATCTCTAAATGAGTGCAAAAATTAGAAAGGAAACCTTACTTTATGCAAATTCCCTTTAACATATATAAAAAGAAAAACTTAGAAAGGAAACCTTACTTTATGCAAATTCCCTTTAACATATATAAAAATTACTTGATGTACATCTTTATCAAATGGTTGCAAAAGTTAGAATGCAAACCCTAATGTACGGAGAATTCACTTTAATACATATCAAAAAGTACTTGGTTGCAAGAGTTAGAAATGAAACCTTATATATAGATGCCATTGGATTATGCTCATATTGTTGGAATAATGTAGAAATTAGGATACTTAGTTAAGATTTACGTAACTAAGTTGTTCATGTTTAGGTTTGCATTAGTTTTAGATCCACAAAGATAGGGGTTTGTTATAGGCTTACCTAGCTTATTTATTTGTAAGCAATTTATCAAAGTAATACAACAGATTATGTGAGCGTAGACTCACGTGTGATGTGCCCTTGTGGCCTCACTATTATTGAGATTAATTGATCTCTGTTTTATAATTTTGTATCAGAGCTGGAGGAGGAACGCCTCCTCTGGTCTGCGAGATCACTGTCAAAGGATCTGCATTCGGTGTGAGAGGACTACCTCATCATTGTAGTTGGATCGCTGAAGGCTCGTTCTTTTGGGAGAGGAGCCGTTCCAAAAGCCCGCACTCAAGCCGAGAACCCTGCAGAGCCCGCACGATGCTCAGGACACTACTAGAGGAGAGTATGGATATTCTCCGAAGGATTCGAAAATTGTTGTTCACTGGAGGAGCATCGCTAGAGGCAGATCGCTGCTGCGAATATTCCGAACACTGGAGAGAACCGTGAGCATAAGGGAGTCGGAGCTGTTGAGGACAATTGAGCAGCGCAAGCTGAGAGAGCTCCATACCTACCTCGAAATCCCTTTCGCAATAGCAGCGCGGGCGGATCGCTTTTCTTCTAAGGAGGCGGAACCACTCTGTTTATGATTGGCGTTGTGGCTATTCAAGAGAGTCATGCATTGTTGACTCCAGCGAATGAGCCGAAGAGCAGCGTGTTTAGAGTGAAAGTGTTGACTCCAGCGAATGAGCCGATGAGCCAAGCCTTTTAACAGCGTGAGCTGGTGATTTAGAGGAAAACTGGTGATTTCTTGCTATTTGCTGGCAAAAACTGAATATTTCGAGTGTTTTTGGTTTCGTCTACTGGTATGTGAGGCTGCAATTGAAAAGAGGTGCGTGTGGTCACTGATTTCTGGTGGATGTGAGCGTCATTGTCTTCTCTTGCTGAAGCACAAACTGCAAATGCATATCTAACTTAGGAATTGCGATTTGTTCATGGACAACTAGCTTCTGAACAGTCAAGGTGCTTCAGACTAGAGGTAAATGTTGCAGAACTACGACATAAAATGCAACAGATGGAAGCCTTATTGATCGGTTTATGAATCTCTGGGCTCCTTGACTCGCATGAAATATCTGTAAGTCATCGCTTGTCTGCCATTGATGTTTTTTGAGGAATAAATTGCTGCCCGAGGATTCAAATTTGAATTTCTGCTGGATCGATGTTGCAAGTCATTCAGAATAAATAAGTTATCGGGTGAAATTCCAAACGTCGGAATAGATAATTTATGGGGTGATTATTATCTGTTTGATTTGATAGCTTGGACAACTAAGGCTGGTAAGTCTCATCTAGTTTAATTTGAACCGAATATTAACATGAGCAAAGGAGCCCGTGTTGCCTATTTGGAACCTGTGGGAAGCCGTGTGGAGGGTAGTCGAGGGCCGTGTTGTGATAGTTGTTGAGAAGAAAATTTGAGTCGATTATGAAGGTAGTGCACAGAAGAGGATCATTCCATTGTTGATCCCTGTGCATGAGAGGGATTGTGTGTGCATCGAATTCTTTAAAGAAGAGCTGCCACTATGGAAGTGGAACTCTGTGTAGGTGAACGATAAGAGTGAAGTTGTCATGGGTCAGCAAAGGAGAATTAAACATCTCCGGAGAGAGATGAAACACATGTGGAGGAAGAATCAGGAAGAGAAAATATATTTTGCAGGTAAATATAAAGTGTCTTCAGCAGTAGCAGAGGAACACATACCTGATGGAGACCAGGATCAGATTGTGGATCTGGAATGAAGAAATCAATGCAATAATGAAAAGGTTAATGCGAGTTTTACCATCATTTTCAGGTAAACATTTTGATCTTTGGAAAATGAAAATGGAAGGTTTACTTGGCTCAGTAGATTTATGGGAATTTATTCAAAATGGTTATGAAGATCCTACTGAGAAGAGAAGAGATAAATTAACATTATATTTTGTTAGTTCAGCATTGAATAATGACATCCTTTCTGCTCTCTTATATGAATTTGGTGAAATAGAGAATGCAAATTTTTTTTGGGATAATCTAGAGATGAAGTTTAGTGTGAGGGGGAGCAAGATAGCTAAAGACGAAATTAATCAAGTCACTGCTGTTTAAAATGGTGAGTGTATTGACAGTCTTATAACTGAAATAAAGACTGGAAATGATTGCATTGAAATCGTAATGATTGATGATGAAAGTGTGTATGTAGCTCATTGTGATAATGAGAATGAAAACCTTGTGGAGGAAAATCTCTTTGAAGAAGAGACACATGAAGTCAGATTTGATGAAGACAATTCATCTAATGAAAAGTGGTTAAAATTGATGCATGAGAAACATCTTATTGATGAATTTATTTTTGGGTGAGAAGAATGGTCCACTTGCATACACAAATCAAGTGGAAGACAACTTTATTGTTCCAGAGAAGGAAGGGAAGGAAGATGAAGGGGAGAGAAATCAAAAAGCTCTCTTAGAAGAGCAAAATGAAAATAGCAAAAATTGTTTTGATATTCTAATGAATGCTTTTGAGTGTGCACCGTTTGCTAAGGAAGAATGCGATGTGAAGCACTTAGGTGAAGTGCCAGATAAGTTTGATGAAGAATTAGAATTTATTGAGGAATGGCTCAAAAGCCATATTATGATAAATGCAAAGAAACATTAGATTATGATGAGGATTGTATGGACAGTGAAGAAGAAGAAGACTTCATTACAGATATAGAAATTGAGTCAGTTTTTATAAAGTGGAGTCCTAAAGAAATAAAGTACTACTATGAGATAATGTTGCAAGAGTCCGTTGAGCAGGACATTGCTGATTGTATCCAAAAATGGGAGCAACATATTTATGTGGAGTTGGAAGCATTTGCAAACATTAAAGACAAATGTTCTCAGGACAAAGAAAATGCAGAAGTGTTGAGGACAAAGAACAATAATCAAAAGACAAATTCCAAAATGCCGAGGAACAAACCAAAAAGGGCTATGAAGCAGAACAAAGTCAAGATGAAACATATATGGAGTAGCAAGCCAAGGAAGAAGCTCCATCTACATCACTATCTAAGATCAAGTAATACAACAGATTATGTGAGCATAGACTCACCTGTGATGTACCCTTGTGGCCTCACTGTTATTGAGATTAATTGATCTCTGTTTTATAATTCTGGATAGATTTGATGCCATGAAAAATGACAACGAAATTTCACTCATTTTGGATACATACACCTTGGCTGAAAGACATCCATGGAATACAATTCCAGTGATTTTGCTACTTAAATTGACATTCTCCAACGGTTATTGAGGAGATTGAAACAACAGTTATTTGCTCAATCTGAATTGTATCCCGCTGGGTCAACAAGGGATTCTGAGAACAACGTTAGAGATGACGAACCAGCTTAAACAAGTTGCAATTCTCATCATTGTTTTGCTTGTTAACAACAACAAGCAACACTTGAATGAGAATTGCAGCACGTCTAAGCTGGATCGCAACGCCATGATGCAAATTGCAACGCATCTAAGCTGGTTCGCCATCTCTAAATTTGTTTTCAAATTCCCTTGTTTAGCCAGGAGGATACAATTCAGACTGAGAAAATAAATGCTTCTTCAATTTGCTTAATAACAGTGGTAGAATGTGAAGTTTAATGCTTCTTCAATTTGCTCAATAACAGTGGTAGAATGTGAAGTTTAATACAAAAAAGTCTGGGATGGTATTCAATGGACTTCTTCAAATTTGCGTTGGTCTTCCATCCCGGGCTTGTCCATCCAAATGGCACTCCATGGAAGTCCTTGTCAAGGCAAGGTCTTTCGATCTCCGTCGCAGAGTTAGTTTATTAACATGAACTTATTTTTGTTTTGAATTTATGAAGCATTTAGAAGAATCAAAAGCTATTGGAATCAAAATTCTAATCGACTTTAAAAACTAGCACAGCGAGTTTGTAGTTCACTAAAGACAGAATGAGGTAGAGAATGAGAAATGAAACAGGCTGATAACTGAGCCAGATAACGAAACTCGACGATAGTTGAAGAATTCCAAAAGTTAATCATTTAAACGTGGCAATCATATGAAGTTACATTAATTTCTTAATATGATTAGATAAATGTTAAAAAGTAAACAGGTTAACGGATGCATTTATAAATGCAAAGAAGTTACCAACAATAAATCCAATTCATTGATTTTGGAGGATGATAAGAATAAAAGATCATTAATTGTGTCCATCTCCAATAGGTATATGCCTTTCTGCATAATAAATAAATAAAAATATATGGTAATAAATTTAATTACGCAGAAGGGCATACACCTATTGACAATGGGCACATTTAATGATCTTTTAACGATATTTTTAGTGGTCCTTCCAAATCAATGAACTAGATCTCATGTTCATAACTTTCTAGCCTTTTTCCAAATCAATGAACCAGATCTCATGTTCATAACTTTCTAGCATTTTTAAAAGCTTCACTTAACCTATTTACTTTTTAACATTTACTTAATATGATTAAAAATCAAATGACTAACAAATTTAATTGAAATTACAAATTTACTCCACTATTCACTTTTTATCATTTTATAACACTATTAACTTTTTATCATTTTATAGTATTAAATTTACATTTGTATCAATCGTTATCGTTAGCTGGGCAGGTTTGCTACAGCAGAGCAGGCCTTTTCATATTCTTCAATAGGTGGCTGAGCACGCTTGGTACAGCCAAATAGGTCGTTTCATATTCCTCAATAGGTGGCTGGGCACGTTTGCTACAGCTGAGAGGCCTCGCAGCCTTATGATAACGCTACGATCTTACTTTACATCTCCATATCCCATCTTAATCTTTATCCCTCTGGCTGGGATCAGTCGAAGTCCTCCTCCCACACTTCTAAGCTCGGGCCATTGCTCCTGCGCATTACGTTTAGACCCGCACCGGCTATTCATGGTACTATCCCTAACCCTGATATTTTCGACTCCATTCCATCTGGTCATTTTCAAAGTCTTACGAATCCAGATATATGGCCAGCAGCGATGAGAGCAGAACAAGCTGACGCAACATACAATTTTTCTGTTGTCGATCCAAACCAAGAAACAACACTTGAGCAGTTTAGGGTCTTGCACTTGGAAGAGTTTAGGGTTATTAACCATCACTGCAATACCGACGTGCATTATGAATCCTCTCCATTGAATATAGATAAGAACCATGAAAATTACAGAGCCGAGAATACCAGTCTACAATCTTATATAGTGGGTGACTCTTATCAGCTGTATGGGATTCATGGTGGTAAGCGTTTCGGCGTTCACCAATAGCCAATTAGCGGCTGAGTTAGCGGCTGTGTTAGCGGCTGTGTTAGTCTTATACATTACTCATCATTTTTGTTGTTATAATCATTTAATGTGTTCTGATAAGAATTTTGCATCATAAAAAATTAGATGTTATCTATACTTACAATGTTGAGGACTTTGGAATATTGATCTGTAATTAATTGCAAACAGGGATCAGAGGGCGGTAAACGCTAGCAGTAAAACATTACCGTGAAAGAAAAAATCAAACTGATGTTACATACTAGAATGTGCATGAACAAACTCCCCTTAAGGTTTTTCTTCAACACTATGAGCAAACTATTGCTATTCTCATAATTATTTTGATTCTGACTCGTTGCTAATTCGTCTAATGACTGAAAATTTTCAGAATAG
>SNQJ01S0064770.1:95400-105835 GCA_010110895.2 Picea sitchensis
TCTACCTACAATCCAAGTCTATATACTTCACCAAAGAGCCAAGACAACTATCACTTCAGTCTTAGCATAATCTCGCTACATAATCCTAGTACATGGTAAAAGAGTAACGATGGAACCTCTACGACTTATGGCCATAGGACACCATCAATGTAGAGTCAATTTGATGCTACAAATGTATACCAAAGATATTTAAAGATTGAAAGAATTAAGCTCATACACAAAACAAATTTTATTATTGCACGCAAAACAGATAGAGCACGTACATAAATAGTTGGAGTTAGATCCAACTTATTCCACCTTTTGTTGGAGAAGTTGAGAGAAACTACCTCAACCGAATCCCTAATGAGTCATACGCAGTTACAAACTGCTTCCGACCATTTTTGAAGCATTTGTAGGATCAAAGATTCTAAACTACCTCGAAGAATAGTCTCCATACTGAAACATTCAGTAATCGATCTTACAAAATGACCTTTTTACACGCAACAATACAATGATAACACTAAACTGATGATCTTGAAGCACCGAAATACAACAAGAATCAAAAGTTTTTACAATATATTTCTAAAACAGCTTGAGTGATGATTGAGAAGGTTCATCATCACTGGATGAGTATTCTTGCATAGCACCTAGTGAATCCTCAGCTATGTTAGCTGATTCTTTCAGTTTACCATTTAAAAGATCACTAGGATGAGTTTTGCAATTCAGTGTTGTATCACTAGGATGAGTTTTGCAATTCAGTGTTGTATGTCCATGTCTTCGACAGTGGAAGCATTCAATGGAAGCATTCAATGTGTTTTTATTTCTTCTTCTTCTGCTAAGAGTGCTAAGAGTGCTGAAATCATGTCTTCCAGAGTTCGAGAGGGCATTTGTGTTAAAGTACAAATAGCATTCTCATATTTTAGAGACAAACTGTTCAGCAAGATTGCTTTTGCATCATCTTCATCGACTTTACAATCAATATCTGCCAATTGTGCTAACAAAGACTTTGGATCATTTATGTGAGAAGACAATGATACTTCATCATTCATTTTTAACTTGAATAGTTGTACCTTTAATGAAAACTTGGCATTTACAACTTTTTCTCCAAATATTGTACTCAATTGTACCCAAATTTCTTCGGAAGATTTTGCCAAATCTATTAGATGTAATTGAGAATCTGCAAGAGACAATCCAAAAATGGACTTGGCTCTATCCTCTCTTTTCTCCCATTCAATTAACAAAAATGGACTTGGCTCTATCCTCTCTTTTCTCCCATTCAATTAATTGCCTCGATCTGTAGGTGCCTTCTCTATTCCCTTTACTATCCCCATAAGTTCTTATGCATCACTTGAAGTTGTATTTTTACTTTCCAAGTATAGAAGTTAAAACCATTAAATTTTTCCAATGCAATATTCTCCATATCAACAAAGACTTAAAACAGAAAATGAATAAGAGTGTTTCTTTCAAATGTTTAAAGCACAGGTTATATGCAGCGATTCTTCACAACCCAGCAGCAACGAATCTTCAATTACAGGTAGCGATTCACAGTTATCTCACGGCCCCCTTCTCTCTGACGTACAATTGATTACTTTTGCACAAATGGCAGGCAGATGGCACGGTGGATGAATTGGAACGTAGGTAGACGGCTTCTTTCCATGCAGCAGAGTTCGGCAGCGATCTTCACAGCAAGCCATGGCTCTCTATAACAACAGCCGTTCCCCTGGGCGCAAGATCTCTCCGATGAGACTCCAGACAAATAGAAACCCTAGACAAATCAGGACTCAGCCTATCCCTCCCTCTGAGGACCAATTTAAAGATTGAAAGAATTAAGCTCATACACAAAACAAATTGTATTATTGCGCGCAAAACATAGATAGAGCACGTACATAAATAGTTGGAGTTAGATCCAACTTATTCCACCTTTTGTGGGAGAAGTTGAGAGAAACTACCTCAACCGAATCCCTCATTATTATCTAACTAAGATTTTAATTTTAAAAATAAATTTACTAAATATTTACCAGAAAATAAATCATAAAATTCTCCACGGAAATTTATAAAAATTCTAAGAATCTAACTAAATAAATTAAAAATGGATAAAATAAGCTTACCTGTATTAATGAACGGATTAAAAAACAACTACTTGAATAGCTAGGGACTCCAAAATTTGCATGGAAACAATGTTGCAGTGACAGGGTTTTCTTGCATCAGTGACAACTAGCCACATGCATACCCTGCAGTGTGCAGCTATTCCCCCAATAGATGCCTACTAGCATGGCTCTGTAGAGTTTGATAAGTTTGCATTAGGGTTTAGCAGAGCTAGGATTCAATATATTTTCCATTTAGCAGAGCTAGGATTCAATATATTTTCCAAATTATTTGAAATGAGTTTCCACACAGCTTGAATGTCAAGGTAATCGAAAAATAACATCCCTAGATATCTATCTGACTGGTGTTCTCTGTCATGGAAGCACAAATGAACCCACCTAGTCGGCTAGTCAAATCAATCTATCCCGCAATCAAGTTGCATGAAAGAAATCCTTATCGATCGCATGGTCTTACCTTCCACCACGAAAGCAATGACTGACCTATCTCTCTCGGAGCACTTGAATCCATGCTTCACTGCAATCATTCATAAATATATTTTCTAAGTAATTCTTATTCTTCTGTCACTCAAATTGACATTTACCTTGTGGGAATCGATCTCAAGTGTGATCGCACACTGGTCTCCATGCCCTGCACAGAGAAAACCATGCAGAGAAGTTAGTGATATAGGTTCTCGCGTCTATCTATAATTGTAGAGGAAATAGTTTGCAACAACGACATGCAAATTTCTACTGGACAATGGCCCGACTTAATTTGTGAGTAGGACTTCAAAGATTGTTAAAATGATGTAACCATGGGATTTATTACATAGAAATGGCTGCACTGGGAAAAGGTGCCTGAATTTTTAGCTCGGGATGTTCACTCAATAGAAGCGTTTAAGGTTTTGGTTGACTGTTGGAGAAAATACTTGCATTTAGAGGAATTATGATAAAACGCTTTGCCCGGAAAATGCTTCTAAGTTTGGCTGGCCTGCAAAGAAAGTGGGGGAACTAAAAGTGTTTAACTCCACGACATTGGTTGGTATAATATTTCATATTTTTTTTTATTAAGTTATTTCATAGAAATGGTGGTTATGCCAGTTTGATTTGCAACGAAATTGTTAGAAAAAATATCACACTATGATTATGGAAAATTTTCTTTATTCCAGTTTGATCTCTAAATAAATTGGCTTATAAGCGACTAGGCAAAATTTATTCAAGCTTGTAATAAATTTGTAATGTTCGAAAAAGGATTCCGTAGCATGCTGGTAGGAAGGATGGGCTCTGACTATATGTAAGTAATGCCTCCCATGCTTGGTAGTAGACCCATTATTGGTTCGTTCTTCACGAGATCGGTATTGAGTTTCAAGGCCATAGTTTCCGAGCAAGCCACGGATGACTTTGTTCCTCAGGGATCACCATCATTTTCTAAAAGCAGTAAGTTTATGAGCTTTGATAAACTTAGTTTATCTAAGATTACAAAAAATGGATATGTATTAAGGTAGAGTCTACCTACACAAAACTTAGGTTATCTAACATTACAAAAAAATGCATATGCAAATAAAGTCCGAATTTATTAGCCAAATTGGTGGGATGTCTTTCTATGCAGATAGAATAATATATTTCCATGTAATAAAGACCACATTAGTTAATAGGCCTATTTAATGAATTGGAATAGTCAAATGTAAGAATACCTAATAGAGCTTCCTCTTCTAGAATGATCTTCCTCTAAATGAGGAGGTTTCCCCCTCAAGAGGCAAGTGGACATTTTTTCTTATAAATAAGGTATTATTTTTGGTATTGTGGTTTCATCTGATATGTTGTTCCACTTTTATTCTCCTGATGTTTTACGTTTTAGGCTATTGTAATAGATCGTTACCTTTAGTGTTATCAAATCACTTTCCTTGTGAGAAAAATAGCAGTTTTTTTCAAGGTAAAGACATATTCAACATCTTAGAAATCTACATATATATGTCATTCAACACATAAATCCACATTCGGAAGAATACACGTAGGAATTACACATGGTACTCAAATGCACATTGTTGGACACCCTTCTAAACCCTATTGGTACCCCATTGAGTGGTATCACATTAGATAACACACGTATATAGATAGACCTAGATATCCGAAGCCCTTGTAGATAAACCCGATTGACCTCATAAGTCTTTATAGAGCCATAGAAATTAACACTCATGATTATACTCTCTAGTATTTCGATAGTCCGGTAGTATGGCTAAGGTTATGGTCTAGCCTCCATAGTTGGTTCCATGAGATATTGGGAGCACTATTAATTTGGAACCCATGTATCGAGCTATAGCATAGGGAAAACCATTCTCTCTAGAAACCATGAATACTCTAACCCTTGGGATGGAAACATAAACAAAAAAGACAAACTCTATTGCCGTGCAACTTTACCTCTTTCATTTTGGTTGTGAAATTACTACACATTTTTTTTAAGGTCTTTCAACACTACTGGATGGAATTAGAACTCTATGGGAATAAAAAAAAAAATGGTTTGAACTGCCTGCACCTTTATTGGAGACCTATCCCATTGAACTCCTCTCTTTGCATTGATCATAGTGATACCTATCATTTTTTAGCCATTTGTTTTCTTATGATTTAACCCCCGCTCTAGCACACCTACTTGGGACCTATTCCATTGTACTCCTCTTTTAAGTCTTGATCATAGTGATACCTATAAAATATTATCCTTGTTTTTCCATGGACCCTACCACCATTTTTACCCACCTTTATTTCCCGCCTCCCCATGTGTTTTCCCCTCATGATGGCCAACACTCACAACAAGGACCTTGAAAATTGCATAGCTACCTAAAAGAGGAACCGAAGAGGGACATCAATTCCCACCTTTCCAACGTGATGAATCCCACCTTGGAGTCTCATCTAGAGCTCATTTTGTTGCCAAGTCTTGGGAAAAACTACCATTTACGGACTCCATTCACTCATGGAATTAACCTTGTAACCTCGAGAGGAACCCTCTTCCTCTAATTCCAAAGAGGTAGTCCAACCTTTTTCATCATGATCTATTTCTTCCATGAGTGGGGGTGAACAAATTTGATGGCCAGATGTCATTTGGTTAGGTCACTTTCAGATGAACACTACTTCTCCTTACATGTCATCAACGTGATGGTGGACAAAATTTGTTATGGTGTACTCTATTTGGACCCTTAACGTTAGAAATGGTGGCAATGGACAAAAAAATCATGCCGAGGGGATATGTCTTGGACACATTTTGTGGTTGAAATTTATGACTTCTTTGACACTCATACACACTCCCTCGGCCATCTAACCAAATTGAAATAGTCAGGTACAATGTATGAGTTTATAGTTTCATTTTAGAAATTAGCTTTCAGAACATAGGGAATGTCTGATACATTTTTAGAAAATGATTTGCTCAGTGAAGGATGACATCCAAGCCCAAGTCCTCATGACTCACCCCTAAACAGTTTGGAAGCCTCAGCGTGCCAAGGAATCCCCAACTTTTTTTTCCAACACCACAAACCTTATTTGCCTCACTCCCTCACCCTCCCGCACTCCTACCTCGTCAACTCTGAGATCCAAAAAATTAAGTGAGAACATAAATGGTTGAGGCAAATCAAAGGTCTTTCTATAATTGTGATGAAAACTAATTTTTGGGGCACAATTGTTAGGAACAAAATTTGTTCATGGCCATCTATAAGGATGTTGTTGAAGATGATATCGAGGATTTTGATGCAGCCTAGCTACCCAGGCCATCTTCTATCACTCTGTCATCTTATCCACAATAAGTTGAATCGATTATTTCCTTGAATGCACCCACTATTTTCTCTAGCTCCCAAACCCTCGAGCTAATTGGATACATTAAAAATCAAAAGGGAATCATTCTAATTAACAGTGGTAGAACTCATAATTTCATTCATTGATTCATTTCCCAATAAACCCATTTCTATATCCATGCTCCAAATCATGATTATCAAAAGAGGTTCCTTGAAATGTGGAGAGAATTGTAAAAATATGTGTCTCCAAATTAGCTAGTACAACTGAGTTTCATATGTTCATTAATAGATATGTTATTGGTTGTGACATTGTGTTAGGTGCATAGTGTTTCACCCTCTTGTCCCCATCCTCATGGATTTTCAGGAATTGACCATGTAGTTTCAATAGAAAGTCTAATAGTAAAAGTTCAAAGGCATCACAAACCAATCCCCACTGAGATCACCGGTTCCCATCGAATCAGCTAGAGTACCAAATCTGTTCTCATGTGTGGTCATAGTCCTCGATAAAGAAGGCACATGGCACGTAATGTTCCAAGTGTTCTCTCAAAAATCACGATCGTGACAAGTTTCCCCATTCTTGTCATTAGGGATCTCAATATCACAATTGAGTGGTTCTCACTACTTTACTAAACTTGATTTTTGGTTATCTGAATGCGTGTGAAAGAGGTTGACATTCCCAAGATGTCCTTTCACACTCATGAGACCCATTATGATATATTGGTCATTCCATTTTTCTTGTGCAATTCCCCCTCCACTTTCCAAAGTGTCATGAATCATCTCTTTCATCCTTTTATCAGATTTTGTCTTGGTTTTATTTGATTATGTTATCATCTACTGTTTAAAACATGGACAATGCATATTTTACATGTGGATAAAGTTCTCCATCTCATTTCTACTCAATATACGTTTCCTCTAACAATCTAAATGTGCCTTTGGGCCTCAAGAGGTGGAGTATTTGGGTGTGTGTGTTGTGAGTGGTGTCAGGGTGGATCGTAAGAAGGTTGAAGCTATGCAAGATTAGCCTCACACCAAAACTCTCAAGAGTTCGTGGTTTGGGTTTAATGGGCTATCATCCTGGAATTGTTAAGAACTATGGAAAAATTCCAATGCCTCTCATTGCTCTCCTTAAAAGAATGCTTTTCGATTAAATTCTGGAGTTGATGATCAATCCTTTGATTCTTTGAAAGAGGTTATGTGCACAACTTCTATCATGGCCCTTTCCAACTTCAAAAAAGTATTTTGTCATGGAATGTGATGCTGCATTAAAGAAAAGGAATTGTATGGTTCTTATTCAAGAAGGGCGATCGTGTATGACAAAAACAAATTCGGCATAGTTGGGCGATACACATATGAAAGGAAATGTTGGTTATTCTGTTTGTATCTGGAATTCTTATCTCTTGGGGCATTGCTTTCAAATTAAAACTGATCATCAGACCCTCAAGCATTTTCTCGAACAAGAAGTTTCCTCCCCATAGAAACAAAAGCGAGGTCCTGAAGCTCTTTGGATATGATTGTATTATAATTTATAAGAAGGGGAAATAAAATGTGGTCTCTTATGCTATTTCCTAGAAATATGAAGACAAAGGGTCCTTTCGTCTCTCCTTCATTGTCAGTTGGCTCCAAGAGACTCACGAGAAATGGATCTGAAGACCCCCAAAATTTAGGGCCTTATCCAACAGTTGCAATCCAATTCACCAATTTATCTAGTGTACTCTTGGAACAATAACGATCTTCTATACAAAGTTCATTTGTATCTTATCAAACAATTACAACTTAAATATTAGGTTCTTTCATAACTTCATGCTTCCCCACAGCGGTGATGGGGTTCACTTAAAACATATGAAAGGGTCCAAATGCTCTTTTTACGGGTTGGTATGAAACATGAAGTCACACATATGTACCTAAATGTGGAAGTATATGTCAACAAATAAGGGATAAATAGTCAAGACCTTGAGAAAAATCCAGCAGCTTCGATTCCTTCATCTATTTGGTAGGATATTTCTATGGAATTCATTGATGGATTACTAGATCGAGCCATAACTTAGTCATCATTGTTGGATTACCTAGATCGAGCCATAACTTAGTCATCATGGTGGTAATTGATTTTATTTCCAAACATTCTCATTTCTGTTCTCTCCAACACCCATTCATATCCTCCACAGTGGCTCAAATTTTCATGGATAATATCTTCAAGCTTCATGGCATGCCTCATTCTATTGTCTCTCACCAAGATCCGACTTTTACCAACAATTTTTGGCAATAATTTCTCTGTATCTAGGGAACCCAATTGCATGTCATCACTTCCTATCATCCCTAGATTGATGGTCAAACTGAAGGTGTGAACAAGTGTTTGGAAAGCTATTTGAGATGTTTTTCATCTAAATGACAGAATCAACAAGCCTAGTGGTACCCCTTGTTGAATGGTGGTACAATACATATTACCATATCGCTACTCAAGGGACTCCTTTTTAAGAATTCTATGGAAAACATCCACCATCGATTCTCTCCTACATGCCAGGTGTATTGAAGGTTGAGGAGGTTGAAAAAAATATTGCAGTTCGTGAGGCCATTCTCTACACCCTCAAAACAAATTTTTCCATGACTCAGAATCACATGAAGCAACAAGAATATCAAGGTCATTTTGAACAAAAATTTGTGGAAGGGGACTAGGTGTTTCTTCGTTAGAAGATTTCTCCCAAATTTTATCATGCTTAAAAAATTCTCAAGTGAGTGGGGCAGGTGGCTTACCAATTAGCTTTGCACCGTCATTCTAAGATCCATTCTATTTTCATTTTTCATGCTTAAAGAAGGTGAATGGTACTAAGTACCAAACTCAAACTAGTTTCTCTGAGTTGGATAAATAAGGTTTTGTTTGGTTGCACCCATAAGTAGTTTTGGACCAATGCGAGCATCGTCTCCATCAGTGCACCATCCAAGAAGTGTTAATGCAATGGAAATATACAACTCCCGAACATGCCACGTGGGAGTTTGTTACCAGTCTGCAACAGTTTCCTCATCTCAAGCCTCGAGTAGAATTATATTTTTCAAGGGGGAGGGCATGTTAGGGACCTCACCTCCATAACCCCTCACATAGATATAATAATATATTTCCATGTAATAAAGGCCAAAATTAGTTAATAAGGCCTATTTAATAAATTGGAAAAATTCAATGTAATAAGACCTAATAGAAGCTTACACTTCTAGAAGGATCTTCCTCTAGAATGATCTTTATAATATAGAATTAGTATGTATAAGAGTAGGAGTCATGAGAAGTTTTGTTTTCAGAATTGTTATAATAGAACGCTGTTGTGTTGGATGTTTCCCCCTCGAAGAGGAAAGCGAACATTGTTTCCTACCAATAAAGTATTATTTTGGTGTTGTGGTTTCATCTATTGTGTTGTTCCACTTATGTTTTTAGTTATTATAATAGATATGGTATCTTACACCAATATCTGTTTCATTTTTTCTATTCTACAAATTTTGAAAGAAGAAAAATATTAGTAGTCAAAGGAAAAGTAATTTGTATACATACCCTACCTACCTCTAGATTTGAACTTGTGATCTCTTAGGAGGAAACAAATGTTCTTAACCATTATTCCATCTATATATCTATATCTATATCTATATCTATATCTATATCTATCTATCTATCTATCTATCTATCTATATATGAAAATCACTTTATCAAATACACATACAAAACCTATTCATTTTTTTCATATATAATATCCTTATAAAGATACAATCACAAATACACATTTCCACACCACCCATTTTAACTACCCGACACAATGTTGTCACCATTTTTTTATGTCCACAATTATGTAAATCAAAGGGGGTGGTCTAATCTTTCTATATTTTTGAATTTTAGGTAACTATCACCCCTATCTCGCCATACAATTATTGAAAAAATCATGTTTTTACATTGCTTAAAAAACATTTCTAAATATAAAATTCCATTTAATTTCCTCAAAAGCTCTAGGACACCTGAAATATGTAATCTCAACTATTAAAATATGAAAATTTATAAATTTCAAATTAGATTTTGAAAAAAAAAAAAAAAATTTACAAATTGTGTCAAGAAAGCTAAAAAAAACTTGAACATTTGCAATAAGTCTTTGCATAATATTTCCTATGTTATTTCAGTTCTGGTAAAATCAATTTCAAATGTATGCATATGCATTTGTATATGAACGTATACACACTCATATGGGAAGAATGCCTATGTTGAATTGTTAATACATCGAAAGTCCATACATGGAAAATTGCAATGTCGTTGAAACTATTATTTAATAAGAACGTATACACAAACATATGGTATATGGGAAGAATGCCCATGTTGAATTGTTAATACATCAAAAGTGCATACATGGAAAATGAGAAATAATGGAAGATAGCATTTTTGTTTATTATTTATTAATTCTTATTCGAGAAGGTTTGGCCTAAGAGTCCAAATCTTTCTTACTAACTTTCGTGCCTTTAACTTTCAAGTCTTAATTAGCATGTATGTTCATTCTCCAGAATTTCATTGGGAAGAAATGGACCTCGTTTACTGTGTTAAGTAGTCAATGACAATTGTGATAAATTGTGGAGCAAAGA
>SNQJ01S0064771.1:12828-26847 GCA_010110895.2 Picea sitchensis
TTACATTCGTCCACTCAGAGTTCACCTTTTGAGACGTGTTTCGGGTACCTACCAAAGGTTCCTTTGGACTTTATGTATGAGATATATGCCGATGTGAATGAAGAAAAAAAAGAGGACAAAGCCCACAATTTCATTCAGAGGATCCAACAGATACACCAGGTAGTCAGGGAACAGTTGGAGAAGAGTCAAACACAGTATAAAACTCGACATGAAAAACACAAGGTTGATCATCAGTTCCAGGTTGGAGACCGGGTATGGATTCATATCAACAAGGAATGATTGAAGGGTGAAGGAAATAAAATCAATCCCATCCAATATGGACCCCTCACTATCTTGGATAAAAGAGGCACTAACTCTTTTCGTTTGGATCTTCCACCTTATATGTAGATCTGCCCAGTTGTGAATGTAGAGAACTTGAAACTTTTTGAGCCTTCCATGATCATGGATCAGGAAGAGGAAGTTTCAATACCTTCAACTGATGAGTTTTCACCTAAGTACTTGGATGAGTTATAGGAAGATATCATCCTGGACAAAAGGATGAGGACTTCATGCAAGGGTGATGTTGATTATCTTTCTGTAGGATTAAAGGGCACACATCCAAGTAAGACAAAGTGGATTGAGAAGGAAAAGGTGAGGGGACTCTTCCCTTACTTACCCATTGATTAATGAAAGCTTTTGGTGGTCCAAAAAGCTCTCAGTGGGAAGGAGTGATCCAAAAAGGATCCAAAGAAGGCTAAGAACAACTCGGAATGCACAGAAGCAACTCACGACGCTCAGAATGGCTTCAGTAGACAGAGACATGAGAGACCAAGTGCATCCAAAGGGTACAGATTTTTGCATAGTTTTTGAGACAGAATTGGCACGTAGTTCGAGACAGTCCATCATTTATTGCAGGAGAAGTAGCACGATAACCGAGACAGAGGTGTCTCTTGGGACTTAAAGTGTCAGAGTCAGATCGAGGCATGGAGACAATCATTTTTAGGTAAAACGATGCCACTAATACAGTGGTGGTGTTAGTTTTTTGATCTGAGAAAAAATTGTGTAGCTTAACTCCAGAATGAGGTATACTTATGTATTTTTCCCAATTCTTTTGTGGAGTTAATAAAAAGACCTACCCATTTGAGAGCAGGACCCGCAACCGTAGTCCACCAGGGACGAACTCTGTTATCAAGTTCTTTGTGTTCATATTGCATGCTTATGTCTCTTAACTTTTTAGATTTTCCTTCTTTATGGTGTACTTTTGTTTATGCTCATTTTATACAATTATTTAATAAGTCACCTGACAAAAAGATCCCGGATCAAGTAGCTTAAAGGAAGAATCAAACCATTATGAATATGGTTCAAAGTATGTTGAAGGAGAAGCGTCTTCCGAATGAATATTGGGGCGATGCAATAATCTGCTCAGTATGTATTATGAACATGATTCCAACTAAGAGTGTGAAGAACCAAGTACCCCAAGAATCTTAGAGTGGTAAGAATAACAGTGTATATCATTTGAGGATTTTCGTGTGTGTACCTTATGCACATTTACCTAAAGAGATGAGGAGAAATTTGGATGACAGAAGTGAGATATGTGTATTTATTGGATACAATGAGGAGTCTAAGGCATATAGACTCTATAATATCATCACGAAGAAGTATGTTCTCAACAAAGATGTTGAATTCAAGGAAGAAGATGCTTCAGATGGTAGTATTGATAAATTTGTTTCGGGGGGAGCTGAAGTATCCCATGGAGATGAATAGGTCGTACATGTTGGAAAGTTGATTCTACAGTCACATACACTTGCAACAAGAAATCCTATAAGACAATCACCATGATTCATCCCATCACAACTAAGAATGCCCAGAACATATGAGAGTGGTGAGACATAAGGTCATGATTGACAACAAGCATGATCATAGGTAAGTGATGAATCAAATCCTACTTTATCTTCATTAGGAAACATAATTAGAGGTCGGAAGACTAGAAGTTTAAGAGAATTGTATGAGAAAAATGATGAAGTAGATCAAGTTTCAAATTTTGCATTAATGGCATATGATCCTATACATTTTGATGGTGTTATTAAGAAAGAAGTTTGGGTAGAATGTACGAATAAGGAAATCGATGCTAGAGAAAGGAATAATACTTGGGAACTTGTAGATTTTCCTGAAGATAAAAATTGTATTGGTGTTAAATGGATTTACAAGACCAAGTTAAATGTTGAAGGTGAAGTTGAGAAGCATAAGGAAAATCTTATAGCACAGGGGTTCAATCAACATTCCATTATTGATTAAAATGAAACTTTTTCACATGTAGCCAAGCTTGATACATTAAGAACGGTGTTAGCCATTACTTCTCATAATAAATGGTGTATGTACCAGATGGATGTAAAATATGCATTTTTAAATGTTTTTCTAGATTATGTGAAACAACCTCTAGTTTATGATATTGATGGACAATAAGGTAAGGTATATAGGTTAAAGAAAGCATTGTATGGATTGAAACAAACACTCAGAGTATGGGACAGTAGAACTGATGAATATTTGAATGGTGAAGTATTCAACAAGAGTCAGAGTGAGCCAACGTTGTACACAAAGTTAAATCAAGAAGGTAAACTCTTATTTGTATGCTTATATGTTGATGATTTTATTTTCAACGGAAACATTTCAGTAGATGAGTTTAGGACAACCATGAAAACTAAGTTTGAAATGAATGATTTAGGAATGATGAAGTATTTTCTAGGTATTGAATTTAATCAATCTAAAGATGGTATTTTTATTTGTCAAAATAAGTATGCAAAGGACATACTAAAAATGATTAGGATGGTGAACTATAAACCAACTATAGCACCAATTGCAACTGGCACAAAACTCAGTAAGAATGGTGAGGGGTCATGTGTTGATCTGACTCTGTATAGAAGAATTGTTGGAAGTATTATGTATTTGAAAACAACAAGACCTGGTATTATGTTTATTGTAAGTCTGATTTCTAGATTTATGGAGACTCTGAAGAGTACTCATGGAAAGCAGGAAAAAGATCCTAATATATGCTGCTTGAATAACTAATTATGGTGTTCTGTACACATCAGATTCAAATTTCAAGTTGATTAGATATATTGATAGTGATTTTGTAGGTAGTGTATATGACAAGAAGATCACCTGAGGATATGTGTTCAACTTTGGATGAGGAGCAATACCATGGGCATCAAAGAAGCAACCCGTTATGGATTTATCATCTATTGAGGCAGAGTATGTTGCAATAACAACAATTGCATGTCAGACTGAGTCAATGAGAAGGATTATGACTGAGTTGTTGCATGAACAACAAGAACCAACTCATATTTTATGTGACAATAAATCAACCATTGTTTTGTCATGTAATCATGTTTTCCACAAGAAAACTAAGCATATTGATAAAAAATATCATTTTATTCGAGAGCTCATGAACAATGATGAAATTTCTGTAGAGTTTTGCAGATATGAAGATCAATTTGAAGACATGTTTACAAAGGCCTTAGCAAAGGAATTATTTGAAATTCACAGAAAGAATATTCAGGTTTGTGAACTATAACAATATTCCATAGTTTTATTTCAGGGTGAAATGATTAAGGGGGGGAATGTTAGAAGATTAATCATTCCACTACGCAAAAGATGACTTATCTCAGTCGATCAAAATTTGAAGAGTTTCCACCTCCTTGACCACCTTATCCATTTAATGATCGAATATTTATCACCGCCACACCATTTTAGTTTTGACTGATCAAATTTCAAAGGAGCAATGGACCATCAATGTTTAGAAAAGAAAAAATATGATTTAGGTAGAGCAAAGGGGCAAGTTAACCGACTAAATACATCTATATATATCTATGTAATTTTGATTTGTGAGATATAGCGAGAAAATTGATAATGAAATTTTGAGAGTGTTAACAAGGGATTTTATTTTTTGTTCCTATTTGAATCTAAGTTTGAAACTCATGTTGATGTTTAAATTTATTACAGAGTATTTATGTTGTTGTAGCATGCATACTCTATTTTTGTATCAGTTTGAAAACTTCATTTAAAATATTATGCTATGCAATAATTTGTTGTAGCATGCTATCTAGATTAAATACAAAAGTACTCGGTTGATTTACTGTTGTAGAGAATGGTTCATTAAAGATATTTTGCTGCTACAATCTAAGTTTTAGTTTGTTGTTGTAATTCCCCTATTCTACTATAACTTTGTTTTGTTGTAATAACATTTTACTCTCTACTGAAACACATGTTGAAGCACCTGTTGAAAAGGTTGTTGTAGAACAAAGTATCCATCTCAATATATGATGCATGATTGTTTTACTTAAGTTTTTTTTGTTTGTAATAGCTCTTTACTGTTTGTTGAAACAATTGATGAAACATTTGTTGTAGCTTAGTGGCGCTCTTATACAGTGCTGAAAATCTTGTAGTAATTGTTTATTGTTTTCTTAATCACTCCCCTGCATCCTTCAATTTTATTATACCTATTCAAGTAAAATTGTTCAGTTGTTCAAAGAATTGATCTATAAAAAATGTTTTCTTATTTAGAAAGGCGTATACCTATTTACAATCCCTATATTTAATCATATTTTAATTATAAAGAAGGTTTCTATGGACAATATTTAATCTTTTTAGAATATTCTTCATTGTGAGAGGAAATTGAAGTTCAAGATTTTATAGAGTATCTTCTTAGCATATCAAAACATGGCCATTAATCATTATTGAGATTCATTAATAAAATTAACTTGATAATGAGGGATCACATTATTTATTACATCATTAAGTGTTTAGTTTTCACTAAGTCAATTATTTACCAATAAGTGTGTAGTTTTCACTAAGTCAATTATTTACTGTGCCATGGACTTTCTTAAACTGGTGTTTTTAATTGTGTCAATCAGTTTTTTTGCGCCAGATTTTCTTTAGGCTTTCACCAGCCGCACATTAGGGGTTGTGCTAGTTATATATTAGTCTAATGTAGATTGATGAATTAATTGGTTCTGTGATTGCTCATGAATCCAGTATGTCTAGATATGAAAATCCATTATAAAATGCCTTCAAATACCATATGCATGTTACTAGAGGAAGAGACAGAGGAATCCCTAGTAGCAGAGGAAGAGGAGGTCGATATTCTAATCAACGAGACAACAAAAATGACTCAGAATCTAAGGAGAAAACTCAGTAGAATCCTCCTAGTTTAAGGGCGAGTAGCAAYAGATCATGGCAACAAAGAAAACATATGTATGATAAATCTAAGGTACAATGTTTTTATTGTAAGAAAATTGGACACCATGCTAACAAGTGTTGGAAGAAGCAAGATGATGTTGGAAAGAAGTTTGCACACATGAAAGAGGAATCAGAGGATGACCAGAAATATGTGTTTTTGACTTCTAATGTCATCGAGGAAAGTTCAAATAATGTTTGTGTTTTTGGACAACGGATATAGCAATCACATGAATGGAAACAAAGACTTTTTTTCTAGTTTAGATACCAATATTTAGTCTGAGATAAATTTGAGAAATGATAGTAAGGTAAGATTTAATGGTAAATGTGTGATTCATGTTTATATAAAGAATGATGAAAGAAGGAAAATAGATGATGTTTATTATGTACCTGATATGAAATGAAAAATGTTAAGTGTTGGAAAACTCATATAGAAAAATTATAGAGTGTGATTCAAGAACAAGGTATGTACAAATTATGATAAGTATCCAAGTAAGCAATTGATTGCGAGAGTAGAGATGACAACTAATATAATGTTTTCTCTTATTATGAGAAATGATACGACTGACTCTTTGAATGATTATAAATCTAAAGGTTTGGATGAGTCATGGTTATGGAATTTGAGATATGGACATTTACATTTTGGAGGTCTATATTTGTTGCAGAACAAGCAAATGCTTAAGGGGGTGCCCAATATTCAACAACCAACAAGCTCGTGTGAGAGTTGCATACTTGCAAAGCATCACAGTATAAATTTATTTTTGGAGTTTCATATAGGGATAAATCTCCATTGGAACTTGTTCACAAATACTTATGTGGACCGATTCAAACATCTTCACTCACAAGTAATGTTTATTTTATGAATTTAATTGATGATTTCAGTCAAAAAACTTGGGTTTATTTCTTGAAGTAGAAGTCTCAAGCTTTTGATATATTTAAGAGGTTTAAGGTTATGGTTGAAAAAGAGAGTGGAAAATATATTAAAGTCTTGAGATCAGAAAGAGGAGGTGAGTATATGCTAACCGATTTCATGGAATATTTTCAGTCTCAAGGAATCAAGAAACAATTTACTACTTGTTATACTCCACAATAGAATGGGGTAGCTGAAAGGAAGAGTGAAACCATTATGAATATGGCTCGAAGTATGTTGAAGGAGAAGTATCTTTCGAATGAATATTGGGGCGATGAAATTATATGTTTAGTATATATTCTGAACATGAGTCCAACTAAGAGTGTGAAGAACTAGGTACCCCAGGAAGCCTAGAGTGGTAAGAATAGCAACATATCCCATTTGAGGATTTTCGGGTGTGTAGCCTATGCACATATACCTAAAGAGATAAGGATAAATTTGGATGACAAAAGTGAGAAATGTGTCTTTATTGGATATAATGAGGAGTCTAAGGCATATACACTCTATAATCTCATCACCAAGAAGTATGTTATCAACATAGATGTTGATTTCAAGGAATAAGAGGCTTGGGATGGTAGTATTGATAAAGTTGTTTTAGGGAGAGCCGAAGTATCCCATGGAGATGATGATGGAGATGAATAGGTCGTACATGGTGGAAAAATGATTCTATAGTCACATACACCTGCAACAATAACTCATATAAGACAATCACCATTATTCATCCCATCACAACTAAGAACACCAAGAACATATGAGAGTGGTGAGACATCAGGTAATGATGGACAATAAGAAGGATCAGAGGTAAGTGATGAATCAAATCCTACTTTAGCTTCATTAGGAAACAAAATTAGAGGTCATAAGACTAGAATTTTAAGAGAATTGTATGAGAAAAATGATGAAGTAGATCAAGTTTCAATTTTTTCATTAATTGCATATGATCCTATACATTTTGATTGCATTATTAAGAAAGAAGTTTGGGTAGAGGCTACGAATGAGGAAATTGATGCCAAAGAAATGAATAATACTTGGGAACTTGTAGATTTTCTTGAAGGTAAAAACTGTATTGGTATTAAATGGATTTACAAGACCAAGTTAAATGTTGAAGGTGAAGTTGAGAAGCACAAGGAAAATCTTATAGCTTAGGGGTTCAGTCAAAAATCCAGTATTGATTATAATGAAACTTTTGCACCTGTAGCCAGGCTTGACACATTAAGAATGGTGTTATCCATTGCTTCTCATAATAAATGGTGTATGTTCCAGAGGGATATAAAATCTGCATTTTTAAATGGTTTTCTAGATTATGTGAAACAACCTCCAGTATATGAGATTGATGGACAAGAAGGTAAGGTATACATGTTAAAGAAAGCATTGTATGGCTTGAAAAAAACACTCAGAGTATGTAATAATATAATTGATGAATATTTGAATGGTGAAGGATTCAACAAGAGTCAGAGTGAGCCAACATTGTATACAAAGGTAAATCAGGAAGATAAACTCTTGTTTGTATGCTTATATGTTGATGATTTGATTTTCACCAGAAATATTTCAGTAGATGAGTTAAGACAACCATGAAAATTAAGTTTGAAATGACTGATTTAGGAATGATGAAGTATTTTATAGGTATTGAATTTAATCAATCTCAAGATGGTATATTTATTTGTCAAAATAAGTATGCAAAGGAGATACTGAAAATGTTTAGGATGGTGAACTGTAAACCAACTATAACAACAATTGCAACTAGCACAAAAATTAGTAAGAATGATGAGGTGTCATGTGTTGATATGACTCTGTATAGAAGACTCGGTGGAAGTATTATGTATTTGACAACAACAAGACCTGATATTATGTTTGTTGTAAGTCTGATTTCTAGATTTAGGGAGACTCTGAAGAGTACTCATTAGAAAGAAGGAAAAAGATCCTAAGGTATGTTGCTTGAACAACTAATTATGGTGTTTTGTACATGTCAGATTCAAATTTTAAGTTGATTAGATATACAGATAGTGATTTTGTAGGTAGTTTAGATGACATGAAGAGCACTTTAGGATATGTGTTCATATTTGGATGGGGAGAAGTACCATGGGAATCAAAGAAGCATCCTATTGTGGCTTTATCATCTGCCGAGGCAGAGTATGTTGCAACAACAGCAACTGCATGTCAGACTATGTGAATGAGAAGGATTATGACTAAGTGGTTGCACGAACAACATGAACCAATTCAGATTTTCTATGACAATAAATCATCCATTTCTCTCTCACGTAATCATGTTTTCCACAAGAAAACTAAGCATATTGATACAAAATATCATTTTATTCGAGAGCTCATAAACAATGATGAAATTTCTGTAGAGTTTTGCAGATATGAATATCAGTTTGCAGACATGTTCACAAAATCCTTAGCAAAGGAATTATTTGAAATTCATAGAAAGAACATTCGAGTTTGTGAACTATAACAATATTCCAGAGTTTTGTTTTTGGGTGAAATGATCAAGGGGGAGAATGCCAGAAGATTAATCATTCCACTGCCCAAAAGATGACTTATCTCAGCCATTCAAAATTTGAAGAGTTTTCACTGCCTTGACCACCTTATCCATCTAATGATCGAAGAGTTATCAATTCCACATCATTTTAGTTTTGACTAATCAAATTTCAAAGAGGCAATGGACCATCAATGTTCAGAAAAGAAAAAATATGATTTACGCAGAGGGAAGGGGCAAGTTAATCGATTAACTGCATCTATATATATCGATGTAATTTTGATTTGTGAGATATAACGAGAAAATTGAGAATGAAATTTTGAGAGTATTAACAAGGGATTTTATTCTTTGTCCATGTTTGAATCTAAGTTTGAAAACTCATGTTGATGTTTATATTTATTACAGAGTATCTATGTTGTTGTAGCATGCATACTCTGTTTTTGTATGAGTTTGAAAACATCATTTAAAATCTTATGCTATGCAATAGTTTGTTGTAGCATGCTATTTAGATTAAGTACAAAAGTATTGGGTTGATGAATGGTTCATTAAAGATATTTTGCAATCTAAGTTTTAGTTTGTTGTTGTAATTCGCCTATTCTTCTATAACTATGTTTTGATTTTTTGATGTAATAACTTTTTAACACATGTTGAAAAGGTTGTTGTAGATGAGAGTATCGATTTGAGTATATGATGCATTAGTGTTTTACTTAAGCTTTTTTTTTGTAGTAGCTTTTTACTATTCACTGAAAACTTTATGAAACAATTGCTAAAACGGTGGTTATAGCTTACTCGCGTTGTTAAACAGTGTTGAAAATTTTGCAGTAATTGTTTATTTTTATTTTTTCTGAATCACTCCCTTGCATCCTTTAGTTTTCTTATACCTATTCAAGTAGAATTGTTGAGTTATTCAAAGAATTATTTTATAAAAAAAAAATTATTATTCAGAAAGGCATATACCTATTGTCAATCCCTATATTTAATCATCTCTTAATTATAAAGAAGGTTTCTATGGACATTATTTAATTTGTTTAGAATATTCTTCAGTGTGAAAGGAAATTGAAGTTCAAGATTTTATAGAGTATCTTCTTAGCATATCAAAACATGGCCATTAATCATTACTGAGATTCATTAATAAACCTAACTTGATAATGAAGGATCAAATTATTTTGCTACTTAAATCTAAGTTTTAGTTTGTTGTTGTAATTTCTCTATTCTGCTATAACTTTGTTTTGTTGTAATAACATTTTACTCTATGTTGAAACACATGTTGAAACATCTATTGAAAAGGTTGTTGTAGAACAAAGTATTGATCTGAGTATATGATACATGAATGTTTTACTTAATTTTTTTGTTTGTAATAATTCTTTACTATTGGGTGAAAACTTGCTAAAACAGTGGTTATAGCTTAGGGGCACTGTTAAACAGTATTGAAAATCTTGTAGTAATTGTTTATTGTTTTCTAATCACTCTCGTGCATCCTTCAGTTTTCCTATTCAAGTAGAATTGTTCAATTATTCAACAGAGTATACCTATTGACAATCCCTAAATTTAATCATCTTTTAATTATAAAAAAAGTTTTTATGAACACTATTTAATCTGTTTAGAATATTCTTCATTGTAGAAAATTGAAATTCAAGCTTTTATAGAGTATCTTCTTAACATATCAAAACATGGCCATTAATCATTGCTGAGATTTATTAATAAACTTAACTTGATAACGAAACATGGCCATTAATCATTGCTGAGATTCATTAATAAACTTAACTTGATACAGAGGGATCAAATTATTTACTACATCATTAAGTGCGTAGTTTTCATTATTTACTGCGTTTTTACTTGCGTCAATTGTTTATTTTGCTCCGGAATTTCTGAATTTCTTTAAGCGTAGTTTTCACTAAGTCGATTATTTACTGCGTTTTTACTTGCGTCAATTGTTTATTTTGCTCCGGAATTTCTGAATTTCTTTAGGCTTTGACAAGCCGCGAATTAGTTATATAGCTTATACAACACCTATTCAAGTATCACCTAATCCATGACAATATTGCAATTCTTAAAATGTAAGCTTTCCTGTAACCGGACCAATTTAGAGTTAGGTCGTTATCTTATTTTATTTAGGTTGTGATTATTTTTTCTTAATTGAGAAACTCTTTATAAAAATGATAGGTGTTTTGTTATTCAATTTTTGAATAAAAACAATTTTTTAATACAAATAGGTTTTAAGTCATTATAACATATTCATTATGAGAATTGAACCCAGTGAAAAAAATAACAATTTTCAACATTAACATTATGATTCAACATTAACATTATGATTGCTTTATTAATAAAAAAATATTTGTATTTGATAAAGACATTTAATAAATCCGACGTTATAATTTAACAAGTGAGTTTGCCACGTCGATTAATTAGCAGGTGATCTAGCCACGTTTTGGGCATACCGCCTCCCAGCCGTTTTTCTTTCCCGTCCGTTCATTTGCTGTAACGGTTAAAGAATAACACTAACACGTTTAGTGTAACGCACCTTTAAGTCCGCCGTTTATCTTACCACTTCCACTATCCGTTGCGTATATGTACACGGCATTGGAAGTTTTTGTGTTGAGCACTCCGCGCCCGTGCATATCGTGTTTCAGTCGTGCAGACCGTGGGGAAGATTACAAGATAGCCTGCAGAACCCAGCCCAACTGTTGACAGGCATTAGCAATTCTTAGGCGCGGCCAATTCTTATAGTTCTGATGTTCATCTTCCTTGATATTTCGTATAGATTGCCTAGCGCTGGCAGGTTTTCATGATCTAGATTTATATACTTTCTGTTTCTCTTTTCCAAATTATTCATTTGATTTTTGTGTGGCAGTGTCATAGCCGTTGTGAGGAGACTAATGGACTATTGTTGCAACCTGGTAAGCGTCCTCTGTATGTATATATGATAGAGCGATCGGCCGGCTTATACATTTCTCTTTTATTACAGTCCGGTTAATGAAATATGGGATATGTTAATGTGCTTGGAATTTGGATTTAGAAATTGGTTTTAATTAGTTTTTAATCGGTAATCTCTGTCTATTCATCAATGCGCCTCTTGCAATATAAAAATTCTAGCTCCTCTTGAAATATTAAAATTCTATGCTCCTCGGTAATCTACGACAATCTGTACTAGTTATAGCCCTGACATATGTGCTAGGATTTAAGATCCTCAGAATACTTTCATAGTCCGTCTTAAATGGAAGCATAGTCAGCCATTATGTTAAGAAACACTACAACTTTCTTATAACTATGTCAAATTCTCTTATAAGTATCTCAAATTCTTATAACTATCTCAAATTATGTTATGAAAAACCAATTTCACTTTCCATCTATTAACTATCTCAATTTATGTTAACGAATCCCTATCTCAATTTATGTTAACGAATCCAAGTTCACTTGACCATAATGTGGAAAGCGTTTTTGGAAGGAAGATCAACAAGCATTTTGTCAAACACTTGGTAGCCAGGAATTTTGTCAAACACCTTGCAGTTAGGCATTTCTTCGAACACCCTGAACCTCAATGGGCTTCCATCTTAATTTGACTTGAGATGCTTCTCAAGGTCTAAAGTGGAGAGGTATGACCTCTAGTGGATGCCCTAAAACTGTGTTTCCTAAAATAGGAATATTGTAAGCGACAACAAGATCTATATGTGAATTGGTTAGAAACCATAAAATCATGCATGGTTACTCTTTCCTAGGGGAGACAATTTTGAAGGTAACGAAAGATATTTTCAGGGCATATTGATCAAGGTGAAAGTGTTGGTTGATCAAGTTAAAAGTGAAGCCTAGTTATGTATAAGAATAAACACTTTTATTAAGTTGATTATTAATATGATTTTATATTTAATACTGTCATCAAATATTCTATATAAAGAATCTGAAAAGCCCTAATATATTCACCAACAATGTACATCTTTCTTTAATAATATAAATATTCTATATAAAGAATCTGAAAAGCCCTAATATATTCACCAACAATGTACATCTTTCTTTAATAATATATTGAAGGATTTGCATCATGCCTCCAAACCAACTAAATAATATTTATGAGATTGCAACTTTACATCCACGTCCCTAACCCAGCCTCGATCCTTATACCTCCACGTCTCTAACCCGGCCTCTATGGTCATTGAGTGTCTTTCCATTTGATTGAGAAATGGAAAATTTCCCAAAAAATTAATTTTCTATGTCCTTCTTACCCGAAAGTTATCCTTCCAAACCAAACTAGTTTTCCCATGTCTAACATATGACTTAGATATTTATGTTCCCTTTCATCTTTTTTGGTTATTGTGTCCCTCTTACCCGAAAGTTATCCTTCCAAACAAAATTAGTTTTCCCATGCCTAACATTTGACTTGAGATATTTATGATCCCTTTCATCTTTTGGGAGGGTTTTGTCCTAGTGAATGTCTTTTCATTGCCTAATTTTTACTGTTTTTGGATGGTATAACTAATACCAACAAATTTAAATGTAAAATACAATATTAAATATAATATATGTGCATCCAAGGCACTCAAGAGTTTGTTTCAATATTTCAAAATTATGCGATCAACTTTGTGGTTACTTGGGTTTGTGAAGTGTTCTATGGAATTCCTGCATTCTCCCGCCTTTCCCAAGTGCTCAGTTTACCATCTGAAATTCTCAAGGTGTGCACCTAAGTCTTCTCACAATTCATGGATTCGTCCACAACTCGACCCTTCACTACTGTCACAAACTACTAGTCTACACTCATGTTGTCTCTATGATGGATCAATCCAACAAACCCCCACCGAGTTTGTGCCCAAACTGCTTCACCAAACAAGTGCATCCCTCCAACCGTTGTTTTCGTTGTAGTAATGGTGAACAACACCAAACTATTTCTCAAATTTTTCTTCGATAACATCTGTCATGACCCCGCAAGATACTTTTTCATATCTTTCGATCATTCACATCATGTGGGAATGTGACACCACAACAGGTACTACTTTTAAGGTATAATCTCCCACAACTAAAAATTTTATAGGAAATTGAATTGGTGGAATTTTGAATTGTTACTCTCGACCATTTCCTGAAAATTTCTCATGTTTAATGTATTGGTGTATTTATTCCTTTGTGTCTTTCAATGAAATGACACTCTTGATATCGAACCATTTTTGAGTGACTGGACTTCAAAATCTTGTGTCCTTGGAAGCACAGGGATCATACATTTAATCAAAAGAAAAGCCAAGTTCCATATCCACATCGTTGACATTGCACAAACCATCCCAACCAAAGAATGAATGGACATCCATGTGCCCGACACAGTCGAATAAATTGTCCCAGCTAAGGAAATGCTAGCTCAAACCATTAAATTATTTTGTATACATTGGATCTGGGTTAATAGAATAATCTCCATTCGATGAGGTTAACACATCCTTCTGAATACCAA
>SNQJ01S0064772.1:34286-49586 GCA_010110895.2 Picea sitchensis
CCCCCTCGAAGAGGCTTATTATCTAAAATTATCTCTTTTTCAAGGCGTTGAGTACTTTTCTTGAGGTTTTTCTATGCTATATTGATGTTTGGTTTTTAACATAAACATCATTTGAATTTAGATTTTCACTATTTTAAAATTAAAATTAAAATTTAAACATCATTTGAATTTAGATTTTCACTATTTTAAAATTTAAATTTAAATTGTTTAAATTTACATTTTATTTAAATGTATAATAATTAAAACAAAGAAAATCTCCCAACCAAAAGAAACAAAGGGTAAAATTGCAAATGATGAAATCATCAATGTTGAATCTATCCAAGAACTTGTTGGGAACATCGTAGCTGCACACCCGCAAAGTTAAAGAGGAATTTCGAAGACCGGTCCAACCTACTGGCAAGCACGAGATAAACGAGCCCGGGTCACCAAAGGACATGAAGCAAACTACTCTAGTGCAATCGAAGGTGATGGAACGAATGACTCTGATGTGCACCGAAGGTCATGATTCTTTTAAAAAATGGTGCACACCCCAAAGAAACTCTCAACCGACAAACAAGAAAATACACCAATCACAAAAGTTCGTGTGATAAGACACAGTTCAAAATGGAGGAGTTCCCATGAACTGATCTTGTACACAGTGGAGGAGTTCCTGCAAACTACTCCCAAACAACAACAAGACCCTACCAAACTGCCTTTGTATTTTATCCACATTGTTGGAAAGGTACTTTGGATATCTACAACTTCCAAATTATATGATTTAAGAAATTCCTCACCAATTACATGAATCTGAAGGAAAACACAACACCTCAACTAGAGGAACCATGAATCGAGCTTGAAATTACTATGAGATCACTCATGCAATAGGAACCATGAATCAAGCTTGAAATTACTATGAGGTCACTCATTTACGCTAGGTTGAATGGTTCTAGGTACCAATGCCAAGGGGAGGTTGTTTAAAGTAATCTAAGAGGTTTGGGATGACCCATAGGGATGACCCACCTAAACTACAAAAATCAAAACAGCTAACTAGTTATTAAAAAATACCTATTATGTACATTAGAGTTTACTATTCACACTTCTAACTACAAAATTTACATTATGTGCATATACAAGATTTTCATAGAAGTCTTGTGAAACTAAAATGATTGTAAAAGAAACTAAATTTAAAAAAAAAACTAATACTAATCTATGAAATAAAGAGAGAATTTATGATTGTTCCTTCGTATATAAAGTTGCTTCATGTCAAGAGAAATTTACGGTAGAAGGTTGTGAAATAAAAAGACTATGAAAGTGTAGGAAGAAAGTCACTTGGCATCATAACAATACCATCATAAGGATCTTAATAATTAGGGAAAATAAACCACAATAAACAAAAGTTGAGTAATATAGAAAGAACAAGAATAGTGTAATAATATATATTATATTGAAAATAAAAAACAAATTACTTACATGACTAAATCCTTAAGGAATCCACGATTCCATATCATTCTTCAATGTAACATTAGTCCATTATTCCAAAATTTTAACCATGTTTCAACGACTAAAATCCATGAGTATTTAAACAAAATAAGGATTGACCCTCATATAGAGAAGATAATCCTTCAAAATAGTAAAGTTTGAACAATGGATCTTAATCTATGCTTAGACTAGAAAAGTTCTAAGACTATCTAAAATGTTTGTTGTGATAATAACAATGAAATGAACACATGTGCTTTCAAACTAATTCTACTACTAATAATAACCAAAGTAATCCTTGTCTGAATCAAACGATCTCTTAATACCTGAAACAACAAATGTAATTAATTAGAAATCTTAACATACTTAATTAAGACTAGTTACAGAATCTATGAGTTGGTCTAAAAATATCAAAACATATTTAAAACAAATCAAGGAAAACTAAAAACAACAAATTTCATTACCAGGAATTACACATTTGAAATTGAAGATGCATGTAGTTCTGATCCGACAATATCATTGACATTATTGGATTTTCTTATGATATTATTTGGAGATTTTTTTGGTCTTTTAGTTTCCCGTGGGAAACTTAGCTCCATTGTAATATTCCAGATATAAAATAATATGCAGAACATAAATAATTAGCTAGAAATGACAAATAAACAATGATATAACCACAACAACACCACAATAATACCAGAATAATACTAGAATAACACCAGAAAGAGCACTTTCATTACTCAGAGAAATGTTCACTTGCCTCTTCGAGGGGGCAACCTCTAGCAGAGAAAAGCTCTATTACAATAATATCCATGAAAAAATTTCGCATACCCTCTACTCCTATTTATACTAAATATGTCTATCCAAAAGAACAATCTAGAGGAAGATCCTTATATAAGCGGGAGCTTCTATTAGGTCTTCTTACATTTGACTTATTCTTCTTTATTGCTAGGCCTTATTAATATTGGTCTTTATTACATGAAAATATATTATTCTACCTACATGAGGGGTTAGGTCCCTAACATGTCCTCCCCCTTAAAACCAACCTTGTCCTCAAGGCTTGAGATGAGGAAATTGTTGCAGAATGGTAGTTGGCTCCCAAGTGGCATATGTTGGAGTTGTATCTTTCCATTGGACTAACACTTCCTTGATGGTGCATTGACGCAGACAATGCTCATGCTCATCCAAAAATTCTTGTGGCTATATCCAAATGGAACCTTCTTCATACAACTCATGAAGGTTGGTTTGAATTTGGCACTTAGTTCCAATCACCTTCTTTAAGCAGGAAACGTGAAAAACATGATAGCTTAAAATGAATAGGAAAAGATAACTAATAGGCCACCTGTCCCACACACTTGAGAACAGTATAAGGACCATAAAATTTGGGTGCCAGTTTCTAACAATGGTCATCCTTGAGGGAGTTTTTCTTATAAGGTTGCAACCGAAGAAATGCATGATATCCTTCTACAAATTGATGTTTAGAGAGACCTTGATCTGTCTGTTTCTTCATGCAATTTTGGGCCATGATCAAATTCTCTTTGAGGTTATGGAGAATAGCCTCTCGAACTATAAGTGTTTGGTCAACCACCTAGACCTTCGCGACACCTGGAAAGTATGAGAGAACTGAAGGTAGCTTTTTTCCATATACTGCTTCAAAAGGAGTCATGCGAGTAGTTGTATGGTAAAAAGTGTTGTACCACCATTCAACTAGTGGTAACCATTGAGCCCATTGATGTTGTCGTTCCGATGCAAAACACCTCAAATATGTTTCCAAACACTTGTTGACAACTTCAGTTTGACCATGAGTCTAGGGATGATAAGTTGTGCTGAGATGCAATTGGGTGCCTTATAGCTTGAATATTTCTAGCCAAAAATTGTTGCTGAAAGTGGAATCACGATCAGAAACAATAGAATGAGGCATTCCATGAAGCTTGAAGACTTGATCCATGAAACTTTGAGCCATAGTGGAGACTGTAAATGGGTGTTGAAGAGCACATAAATAAACATACTTGGAAATATGATCAACTACCACCATGATGACTGATTTATTTCCTGATTTAGGTAAGCCTACAATAAAATCCATCGAGATATCCCTCCAAATAGCCAGTGGAATCGGAAGCGGTTGTAGTGTGTTAGGATCTTTGACTATTTATCCCTTGTTGCATTGACAAACATCACATTCTACCACAAAATTGTGAAATTTATGTTTCATACCATCCCGGAAAAAGAATGTTTGACCCTGTCACGGGGTTTGGTAAACCCTGAGTGCCCAATGGTGGGTGTAGCATGAAGCTTAGAAAGTATCATGGATTTAATTTTTGACTGTTTACTTAAATACAAATGGCCTTTGTATCTAATCTCATCATTTTTCCAATATTAATCTTGGGAAATGAGAGAATTGGCTTGCAATTGTTGTATCAAAAGCAAAATTTTGGGATTGTGTAGCCATTCTTGGCGAAGAGCTTGGAGCCAATATGGTACAATGAAGGAGAGGGAAAAAAGGGACCCTTCATATTCATATTTTATGTAAAGTGAATCAACAACCACATTGTCCTTTCCTTTCCTGTAAATGATCTCATAATCATATCCAAAGAGCTTAGTCACCCATTTTTGTTGCTCTAGGGAGGAAAGGCGTTGTTCCAGAAAATACTTGAGGCTTTGATGATATTTCTTAATTTGGAAGTGTTTCCCCAATAGATAAGGGTGCCAAAGATACACTACATGAAGAATAGCCAACATTTCCTTTTCATATATTGATTTTCCTGAATTTCTCTCGTACAGTTGTTCACTGGTAAAGGCCAAAGGACGACCCTCTTGCATAAGAACTATTTAATTCCTTTCCAGGAAGCATCACATTCCAAGACAAAGGTCTTTGTGAAATTAGGAAGGGCCAGGACTGGAGTGGTGCACATGGTCATCTTCAAGGTTTGAAAGGCCTGAGCAGCTGCGGGACTCCAAGTGAAAGAATTCTTTTTAAGGAGAGTAGTGAGAGGGGCCACAATCTTTCCATAATTATTAACAAACTTGCGATAATAAACTGTTAAACCCAGAAATCCACACAAGATTTTGAGATTCTTTGGGTGAGGCCAATCTTGCATAGCTTTAATATTTTTAGGATCCACCATGACACCGGCCTTGCCAACAAGATGACCCAAGTACTCAACTTTTGAGGCACAAAAAACACATTTAGATTGTTTGAGGAAAATTTGGTGCTGAGAGAGTAGATGGAGAGCTCGATCCACATGAACAAGATGGGTTTTCCAAGTTTTACTATAGATGAATATATCATCAAATAAAACTAAGACAAAATGACAGAGAAAAGGACGGAAGACATGATTCATAAGACTTTGGAAAGTGGACAGAGCATTACACAAGCCAAAGGGCATGACCAAAAACTCATAGTGTCCCTCATGAGTTTGAAATGCATTCTTATGAATGTCTTCCTCATTCATATGTATCTAGTGGTAGCTAGAATGAATATCAAGTTTAGTAAAGAACTTGGCACCACTCAATTCATCCAAGAGGTCATTAGTGATAGGAATCAGAAATTTTTCTTTAATGGTGAGTTTTTTGAGAGCACGGAAGTTGGGACACATATGCCAAGAACCTTATTTCTTAAGGATCATGACCAAAGGAGAAGAGTAGGTGCTCGTACTAGGATGGATAACACTTGCATTGAACAATTCTTAAACAATTTTCTCAATTTATTTTTTTTGTGAAAAGGGATGATGATAGGGACGGATATTGGGAGGAAGGTTGTTGAGGACAAGGGGAATGGAATGATCATGAACACCACAAGAAGGAGGGAGTCACTAGGGAGTGGAAAAAACAACTTGATGTTTAGAGAGTATGGATTGGAGGTCTTGCGACACATAGGGTGTCTCAGTGGCTTCAATGGCATGGAGTTGTGCAATAATGCCAGAATGACCTTTTTTGAGAATCTTTTCCATGTGATGGGAACTGATGATCTCCAGGAAATTGACGGTTATTCCTTAGAACTTATATTGTTTTCCCTCCTGGTTGAATTGCACGGTTAAGTCCTTAAAATCCATGAGAATAGGACCCATAGTCCTTAGCCATTCTGCACCAAACACAATGTCACAACTGCCCATGTCGATAGAAAACATATGAGATTTCATGTGGTACTTACCAATTTGGAGCCACACATTTTCACAACACCCGCCACATTTCATGGACCCGCAATTGGCAATCATGATTTGAAAATTATTGACAACACGTTTATAGCAATTAGTTTCTTGGGCAATGTGGCGATGAATAAAATTATGGGTTCTTTCACTATCAACAAGAATGATGACCTTCCTATGCTTAATGTAACCAATTAACTTGAGGGTTTGGGGAGCAGAGAAGTCAGTGAGAGCATTCAAGGAAATGACCAGTTCAACTTTGGGAGGGTCAGAGGGAGGGGTCATGTCAGTGGGTTCAGGAGACACGGCCACAAGGGGAGCCTCAACATAGTCTTTCGAAAAATCCTTCGAGATGGCCATAAAAATATTTTGTTCCTTACACTTGTGCCTAAGAAAATATTTGTCATCACAATTATAACAAAGGTTGTTGAGTTGGTGTTCAGCCATTTCTACCCTGGTCAATTTATGGATCTTTAGGGAAGTAGAAGGAGGAGTGGGATTGATTGTTTTAGTGCAAGGAATACAGGAGGGTTTTTTGTTTTGAGAAGAGACAACCTGTTGTGCTTCCTTAGATATTTTAGTAGCGTCCACCCAACTCTAAGGCCGATCCATGAGGACATGGGCACGAATCTCATCCTTGAGGCCACTGATAAAACATTCTTGGAGAAAAGCATCAGACATTCCCTATGTATAGAAGGCCAATTGCTCAAAAGCGACTATAAATTCTTCCACTATGCCAGATTGTTTCAACTTTGTTAAATGGACTAAATCATTGGTGTCAGTGTCAAAGCATTCATAAAGCTCTACCACAAATTGTGTCCAAGCCACATACCCTTGGCAGGCATTTTTTCTCGATTTCCACCATTGGCAATGCTCTTGATCTAGATGGATAACACCATATTAGAGTTTGGCCAACTCATCTGTAATTCCATATAAAGAGAAATAATGTTCCATTTGAGTTACCCAGCCAGTGGGATCTAAGCCATCAAATTTGGTCACATCCACATGCGAAAGGCATAGGTCGCAATGAAAGTGATGGGGATGAAATTATGGGAATGAGAGGAAGTTTCACCTTTGGGTTGCAAAGGTGGGTTAGATGAGGTAATATCTGTAGGGATATGCATCTTGGAGCAGATCATCATAGTGAACGAGGAAAACTAGGTATTGAAGGATTCAAGATGGGTAGCGAGGTCCTGTTTGATGTCCTCCATTTTGGCTTCGGTGGAGGAATGCATTATTTTATTTATGGTAGCAACATTGGCATTGAGTTGTCTCACTTCTTGTTGGGTTTATGTGAAATTAGAGTACAAGGAATTGAATCGAGCTTCCAAGTCTTGGCTACGAGTGTGGGCCATGATGAAGAGGGAAAAAGACAAGGGGAGGGTGGGACCACACAGAAAATGGGTCATGGGTGAAGTGTATCACAGCAATCAGGGTGACGAGGGGAATTCAATGGGGTAAATCCCAAATAAAGGTGTTGGAAGGGGGTTAGGTCCATGGGAAAAACAAATTTGTTGAAAAATGATAGGTATGACTGCGATAAGGGCGAAGAGAGGAATGCAACTAGATAGATCTCAAATAATGGTGCCAACAAGATCCATATATTTTTTTTTAATCTTGCGGAGTTATACTCCAATATGAATAATATTGCAGTGATGAAATGCCCAAGTGCTTAACAGGAAGAAATGTGTAGTAATTTCAAAACCCGAATGCAAGAGACATAGTGGCGTGACAATAGATCTTTTATGTTAGGTTTTTGTTTTCGTCCCAAGGTTCAGGGTATTCAATTTTCTACAGACAAGGTTTTTTCCTATACTATAGCTCTCTGATATACGTGCGAGATACAACAGTAGTACTCGGCCCAATATCTCAGGGAACCAACTAAGGAGGCTAGACCTTGCCCTTATATGTACTACCCGACTACCCCGGTACTAGAGAGTATCTTCCTGAGTTTTTTTATCGGCGGCACTATAACAGTCAGGAGGTCGATCAATTTAACTATGGAGGACTTTAGGAGATCTAGGTTGATTCGTATACAGGTTTTTTCTAATGCGCTGCCACTCGAAGCGGTACCAACAGGGGTTACAAGATTGGACAACAAATGTGTGCTTAAGCACCACTTGTATTTAGTGCATGTATGAATCCCTGACTGCAGGTTTATGCACATAACAATTGATCTTTGTAGCTTTAAGACCTCAGAATATGTCTCTACCCTGAAAACAGATTTAACCCACAATTTTCTGCCAAGGAAGGTGCTCTGATACCACTTGTAATATTCGAGATACAAAATAGTATGAAAAATTGAAATAATTAGCTAGAAATGGCATATAAACAATGATATAACCAAAACAACACCACAAAAATACCAGAATAATACTAGAATAACACTAGAAAGAGCATTTTGATTACTGGGAGCAATGTTCACTTTCATCTTCAAGGGGTCAACCTCCAGCAGAGCAGAGCTCTATTACAATAGTATCCATGACAAAAATTCTCATACCCTCTACTCCTATTTATACTAAATATGTCTATCCAAAATAATAATCTAGAGGAAGATCCTTCTAGAAGCGAAAGCTTATATTAGGTATTCTTACATTTGACTTATTCTTCCTTATTGCTAGGCCTTATTAATATTGGTCTTTATTACATGGAAATATATTATTCTACCTACGTGAGGGGTTAGGCCCCTAACATCCATTTTATGAGTTGATTATTTATTTTCACTCTTTAAGTCACTAATTTGTCTTTGTGCTTGGTCTAGTGACATCTGAAGGTAAGGAGTGAATAATTAGTACCTTTCATCCCATAAGTCATTACAATTCCTAGGATCTATATTCGTTTTAGGATGTTGGTTATTCCTATCAGAGGGATTCTATGTTATGAAGTTTACTCCTTAGGGTAGCATCAATACCTGACAAGCCTTCCAATCCATGGAAAAATGGGGTACGTTATCGATGAATTCATAAGGGAATTGCGTGTTGGGAATGGATTCTTCATTCTCATTTTCGCAAGGAACTTCATAATCTTCAATGTTTATTAGTTCCTTGCAAATTTTCTTTGATATTGATCTATTCCTAAGCATTCTAAATACTCTTCTTCCTACCCTTTTGTTATTAAAATCAACTTCTAGGTTACTCTTGATCTGATCTTCTTGTGGATCATTGTGAATATTAGTCCTCTCTGGGACTGATTGCTTATTCTATTAGAAACAATTTAGAGGCTTGTCTTTCAATTAATTAATAATTGCTTCTAGAAATTGAGCCTATGCTATCTTTAGAGGAGAAATGGGGGCATGATTTGATCAGTTGACAAAAAGGGGGGAGGATCAAGATTAGGTTGAACTTCCAAATCAATCCCTTCAGAGATATCCTGAAGAAGATCTGTCTCCTCTGCAACCTTGAACTAATCCCTCAACCATCACAAAATTTATAAGAAAGTTCTTTTTAGAAAGTGGAACCTATCTCTCAAATCATTTAGTTTATGAATAAAATTCCCTCAAGGACAGTAAATGAGCCCATTTTGGAAATGGGTTTCTGACAGTTTCGTCAAATTCTTCACCGTTTGGTGAGAAATCATCCCACAAAAATGTATTTGTTATACCATTACAGGTTTGAACTTTGTTATACTAGTGTGGGTAAGTAAGACCTCTGTTGTTGTTTGGATTTGGTTTTACATTTACTACAATAGCCATGATCTCTACAACTAGGTTGATAGGTAGGGTAATTGAATAGAGGATATACTAACCCTATCAAAGAGAAGACACGCGATTTGTAACAGAATTTTATCATCATAATGAAATAGGGATAGTTCTAGATACCTCACCATAATAGCTGAGAGCTCAAAAGGCAGAGATAAACCTGAACCATACCACCAATTATCATGTTGATAAAACTCAGGATTTCTTAAACGTCGAAGGACATGAGGGTTCGAATTTGAATGATCCATGTCTCTCTCAATATTTTTCACGAACCAACCAAGATTGACCGATTGGGAATGAACGATTGTTGTAAGAATCATAGGGTTTTAGTCATGATGAGTTTGGAAGCAGGAGAATAAGAACATAGTAGAATTGAAATGTTGGAGGACATAGTATGCATAACCCAATATATTTTACATAAACTAAGAATTCAAAATATTAACTTTCTCCAATTATATCCTTTTTCCTTCATTTCTCACAAACGTTTTCCTAATGATGGACCACACTAGTTTGGTCCGAAACGTCGAAAATAAAAAAACCTATGCGATTAATCTGAAAGAACTCTCTGATTATAAACTAAGAATTCAAATGAAACGTTTTATCATGGTTCACATAATAATTTATGAATCAAGGTTTGAGAGTAAGGTGCATAAAATATTAACTTCCTCCTTGTTATGACAAGGGTTTTAATAATGTAAACCTTATATTTAGAATAGACAACAAATTGTAAGGTTAAATGTTCTCTTATGAAGAAAAGATTGTAGTTAGGGGACTTGTAACCTCAAAAAAAAATTTAGATCATCATCAAATCCTTACCAATTAATAGAAGTCATGTGGAGTAGTGTTGTCCTCTTTAAATGTAACTGGGAATTTTGAGAGATTCTTATTAAGAGGATTGATCTGAGTGAGATATGTATAAGGGCAATTCCCAAAGAATTCACCAAGCAGGATCAATGGGAAAAATCCTTAATTTCATGCTTTGCAGTCATGAAATTAAGGATAAACACGAAATCGTTATGTAAAACATAACATACTCAAGCTAACAAAATATTCAAGCATACTAAAAATTGTACATAAAACTAACCGAAATAATTTAAACAACATATTTACAAGAAATCTATTAATCCGATGGACACAACATTACTGGAAAACTAACCATTTTATGGCTAACCCTGTATGTTCAAGGTAAAATGATAGGGTGTTGGTTGGGGCAGCCAAGAATCTACAACCAAGGAAGATAGGGAAATAAAAATAATGACAATTGTCACAATAGTGAGGAATAGTGAAAGAAATCAAACTCAAATGACTGAAGAGGGAGTCCGAACCCTATGATGATCATATATTCCAATTCCAAAGACAATCATTATGGTGGATAAGGCACACTATAACCAAAATATATAATGGCCCACCCATGCTAGAAGACAAATTCAAAATGTAACTATTTTCTTTGTTCTCTCCTGATTACAAGGGATATAAAGACAAAGTCTATTAAATGAAGGGTCATGGGGGAAGGTAGAAGGACAAGGGTCATATTGAGCTTCAATAATAAATACTATAATTGTACCCAAAGAAAGGGATGTTTCTCTCTTCAAGCATTGTTAACTAAAATTGAGGAGCATTTCTTAGGGATTTCATGTACTATTACCAAAATGTTTAATGAGGAGAAGTTGATTTGGCCAAGCTATTTTCTGGAGAGATTTTATTCTTGTGTTGGATGTATTGTGGACTATTCCTTTGTGTTTTCTCAAGAGTCGGGTTGTGTAAGAATGAAATTCATATTGTAGACCATTCTTATATATGATAGCTACATTCTTATTTTTGTTATTCGAAGAATGGTTTTCTAAATTCGTGGGTATAGAACCGTAAATGATTGTTCAAATGATGTACTATTTTGCATTTGTAGTTCTTTATTCAGGTTGTTGTCTTTTCTTTTTGTGAACTATTTCCTAGACACTCGATATGAGAATTGTTGGTTCTATGTCTACTTTATGGTTGCCTTAGTTTATTTTGGATGCATGCATATTTTATTAACTACATTTCATTCTTTATCTTAAGAAACCTTCATTGGTGGATCAGGTCACAACCAGTAAAAGAAAAACCAGAAATGGTTGTCAGGACAGAATCCAGATGTGTTCCCTATTCCAAACGGTGAAGAGTATGATTAGAAGATTTTATCGGGGGTAACCCTTGTTGTTGACGAAGGGAAATTTTTCCTGTGTCAACAAAATTATCACTAGAAAGAGGGATGGATGACAAGCATGCCCATATGGAGTCATTTCACTTAACTTTAAAAAACCCATGGCTCCTCTTTGTACTTCTGTATGGTATGACCCTTTGAATCTTTCGAGACCCGCCAGGGGCATCTTAATCGAGGAAATTAATCTCTTGTCAAACCCCAAATTTGATGTTGAAGGTCTTGTCTCCACACTCACACATCTTAACAAATTTAACATCACTCGACATAATATTAAGATTTTCCCGGAAAATTAAACATGTCAATTTTTTATCCTCACATTTGAAGCAAGGATTAAATCTTGGTTCAAGACATTTCTAGCAAAATCGATTCATAGTTGGAGACAATTCATGGAAATATTCAATGTTTCTCATGTAGATTATGTTTATAAAGAAATATTTAATGAAATCACAAAAATTTGTAGGATCTATGGTTGATTTATTTCAAAGATTCATGCAGATTTATTGTGTGTTTCCTGGTAGTGACAAACCCTCAAACCAAGAAATCTTGTATTGGTTTTCATACCTCATCTATATTATAGAAGGGTATAATATAGGCACTCAAATCATCTCTCATTAACAATATTCAGATCTGACCATCAAGGATACATGGTACGTGATCTATGACCAACACTCTGTCAGAGCTATGGGAGAATCCTTATCAAAAATATCAAAACCCTTATCCCTGGAGTGTGAACCATCTATTGTCTCCCCTTCATAAAATCATGAAAATACTTTGGTCTATGACGAATCTCCTATTGAATAAATCCTATCATTTTCAAAATCTGAATATCCTCATTCTCTTTATACAAATATGTTTGATGATAATCAATCACATGTGCATCCACATGTTTATCATGTAGTACATTTATCATATTTCTCTTTTAATGATGAAACACTGAATGATAAACCAGAACAAGAAGAGTTCCCAACTTTGATCAATCAAACACTCTCTCTTAATGACAGTCGACCCATGATGCAAAATATTGTCAATACTTCACAATTTGAATTAATGGAACATGTTGAATCACAATATGATCTCGATAATCCTCTTTCGATGATTACTTTTTTGTTCTCGAATGGAATGTGAGAAAAAATATATCATTCATTGATCCTGTGCAATATGAAATTCTTCATCTCAATGTACAAATGTTAACAACTGAAAATTTAAGGTATGGAGAGCACAATGAATTGGAAAATATCCATGAAGAAGTCCTTGAAAATGAAAAACCCATCACCATATGAAGCTCAAAAAATATCAAACTAATCCAAGAGATGCAATCACCTAAATATTCACTAGAATCACATGTTAATCTTCAGGGGAAGACACAACACTCGTCCTTGGATGCCATCTTACTACTCTAACACTCCCCACATGTTTTTAATGATATTATAGGTAAATTCCTGGAGTCATCTTTTGCTAAATGTTTCCCTCAAATTATCAATTATTGTCTCTCCTCTTAGCATATAGGTTATGTAAAATGTGGGATCATGGGGATTTTCCTGGATAATGAGGCACTCCAATTTCAACTGATGGTTATGTCAAGTGCTCATTGTCTCACTTCGACCCATAGAATAAATGATGTCACCCACTCAGAGACTCTCTCACAAGGTACAATGTGCACAATTTTTTATGATTCTCATTAGGTATGTCACTCAATTTCGACTCCCTTCCAACAACCCTATACTAATCATTACAAATTTTATGATGGAATTGAGACTTGGTTGGAAGAATCCTACACATATACATATCCCATGAATCATAAAACTTTCAAACTTAACATGCTTGGTGAAGTTTTTCTTGAATCAATTCTACCTATATTTAATCTCTTGCTACTCAAATGTCTACAATTGACTTTTGGTAAACATGGGGTTTTAGTTTTGGAGTTACTTGATTGGATGCATTGGCATTTTTCTTTCACTTATCCTACCTTTCAACCAGTGTATGATTGGATTACGAATACGAGTAGCATAGTTAGCTTCCTTCCTTTCTTCCTCAATAGTTCAGATGTTTACTTTGATTTTTGTTTTTATAGAATAGATTTGGATTTCTCTTGGTTTCTTCAATAAAGGTCATAATTTGTAGTTAGTTTAGTTTGCATCTCATGATGACTTTATTTAGTATAAGTTTATTTTTTCATAAAATCTCTCTTCTTTTCATTTGATTCTCCACTAAATGCTTGACTTAACCGTGGTATTTGTCCATTTTCATGAGGAAACCATGTGCATGAATTATTTGAGCAATTCGATTGCAATATTCACTTATTTTAGTAGCATTCTGTAATACCCAAAGGACATGCCCCAATTTCATTATGAATTGTAATTATGTTTTATAGGCTGGTGAGGCAAGTTTATATAAGTTGGTGGGCTTATGTGTTATTAGGCCAGAGAGCCTAAGTGTTGAAGGCCAAGAGCTTGATTTTTGTACATGTAATGTTTCACATTATTAATATAAAAACACATATGCATGTGGACCAACCACGATGAATGAGTGATGGGGGACTAAGCTTCCACAAAGTCTAGGTAAGGGAGAGGGGGCTGAAAGGTTGGAAGAAGGCCTAAGATTAAGAGCTTAAGTCCTTGGGAATGATAATTAAATATTACTCCAAAGTTCTGTAGATGATTATGTTTTACCCTAAGTTCCTGGAACATGGAACGTGTGCAAAATGGGGATCATGTATCCCCAAGGAGACAGGTGTTGACCTAGGTGCATGCAGTTAAAACAAGAGAAGTGAGTCGTGTTGGGAGGGGACCTTCCATTCTCTATCCTTCGTTTGAACTCATGGGTGTCCAGGATTGAACTCTATTTCATTGTTTGTTCTAGGAAATCCTTACCTGAAATGTTATGTCTTTGCATGGGATCTCTGTACACCTCACGCATTCCCGAAACCTAAGCTGAGAGTTTGTCCTCTATTGTTGGTTGGGAAACTGAATGTCCCATAATTTTTTAGGCTTGTTATGTTATAGCATTTATCTACCACCATTTTGGGAAATCGTGTGTCTGTGTTTCCCATGGATTGTTGTGGTCGTGCAGTGCTCGACTACATGTGGCTTGATGGATAGTGTATGTTTGTGTTGAGCCTCGTAGTTTCCCGAGTGCGTTGGAACCTGAGTTGAATGAAATAGGTTGTCTGACCTATGTGTAACACTCTCTCCAGGTAAGGGAGGTGGTTGCGGTTGAAAAGAACATGTCGTTAGACCTGTGAGTGACTCTCTCTAGGTGAGAGAGTGTGCTGAGGAAGTAAGAACTCCTGGAAGGGGCCCTATAGCTACTACAGAACTCTGAGACTTCTGATCCAGTCTGTTGTTGAAGCCCAAGGCAAGGGAGGTTAGCAGCTGAAGGACTATCTTGGTGACAGTGAAGGTTTATACTCCTGGGGTGGGACATGTTGAAATAATGTAACTGCAAAGTGTATTCTTATTATTGTTTGATATATTATTCATTGGATCAATCCCCATTGTGGATTGATCATGTCCTCTATTGTGAAAGGACCAAATCCCCTTTTGCGGATTGGTCATAATGTAATTGTAATAGGAAAAAGAAGAAGTCGGCCCCAGAATATATTTAAGAGGCCCCATAATATAATAAAGGTAGTTATAACCACCCAGTTTGAGAAGTCGGCCCTGCCAATGAAGAGACACTTCACACGTGCCAGATTTGTATAAATAAGGAGGCTAGCACCTCACTTAGACACACACCTCACTTGCTCATTGAGAGACAAGTTTCAGAATTGCAGTTGGAGAAGAGAGAGAGAGAGAGTGGCACATCTT
>SNQJ01S0064772.1:49596-71965 GCA_010110895.2 Picea sitchensis
CCAAGACAGGCAGAAAAGTTATGCTGATAAAAACATAATCCACAAAGTTCAAAGTGGGTGATCATGTTTTTTATGAAAGTAAAAGCCAATAGAAGTTCCCTGAAGCTAGGAAACTGTTCCAAGTTGGCAGCCAGATTTTGTGGGCCATTTGAAATCCTAGAAAGGATTGGGCCAGTTGCATATATTCTTGCATTACCTGCATCCATGATTGTACATAATGTGTTTCATGTTTCATTACTTATGAAATATATACCTGATGCTAATCATGTAATTGATTGGAATGTGATTCAGGTGGAGCAAGAAGGTGTCCTACAAGTGCATCCTGTGCACATATTGGACCAGAAAAGAAAACAGCTCCGGATTCGAGCCATGGGGATTATAAAGGTCCAGTGGACTTCGTACGGTCCTGAGGATGCAAAATGGGAGCATGAAGATGCAATGTGGGCATAATACCCACATCTTTTTAAAGATTTTGGAAATCTTGTTGATGTTGTGTGAAAGTGGCACTAAGGATAGTGCAAAAATAAGGAGAGGGGATTGTAATACCCCAAGGATGTGCCCCAATTTCATTATGAATTGTAATTATGTTTTATAGGCTGGTGAGCCAAGATTATATAAGTTGGTGGGATTATGTGTTGTTAGGCCAGAGAGCCTAAGTGTTGAAGGCCAAGAGCCTGATTTTTGTACATGTAATGATGCACATTATTAATATAAAAACACCTCTGCGTGTGGACCGACCATGATGAATGAGTGATGGGGGACTAAGCTTCCACAAATTCTGGGTAAGGGAGAGGGGGTTGAAAGGTTGGGAAAAGGGCTAAGCTTGAGAGCTTAAATCCTTGGGAATAATAATTAAATTTTATTCCAAGTTGTGTAGATGTTTACGTTTTACCCTAAGTTCCTAGAAGGGGGAACATGTGCAAAATGGGGAGAATGCAGCCCTAAGGAGACAGGTGTCGACCTAGGCGCATGCAGTTAAAACTAGATAAGTGAGTCGTGTTGGGGGGGACCTTCCATTCTATATCCTTCGTCTGAACTCATGGGTGTCCAGGATCGAACTCTGTTTCGGTGTTTGTTCTGGGAAATCCTTACTTGAACTGTTAAGTCTCTGCGTGAGATCTCTGTACACCTCACGCATCCACGAAACCTCAGCAAGGAGTCTGTCCTGTATTGTTGGTTGGGAAACTGAATGTCCCATGATTGTTGAGCCTTGTTATGCTATAGTGTCTATCTGCCACCATTTTGGGAAAGCTCGTGTATGTGTTTCCTATGAAATTTTATGGTCACGCAGTGTTGGACTGTGTGTGGCTTGTTGGCCAGTGTATGTTTGTGTTGAGCCTCATAGTTTCTCGACTATGTTGGAACCCGAGTTGAAGGAAACAGTTTGTCTAACCTGTGTATAACACTCTCTCTAGGTGAGGGAGGTGGTTGCAGTTGAAAAGAATAGGTTGCCAAACCTGTGAGCGACTCTCTCCAGGTGAGAGAGTGTGCTGAGGAAGTAAGAACTACTGGAAGGGGTCCTGTAGCTGCTACAGAAATCTGAGACTTTCGGTCCGGTCTATTGTTGAAGCCCGAGGCAAGGTAGGTTAGCAGCCAAAGGAATGTCTTGGTGATAGTAAAGGTGTATACTCCTAGGGTGAGACAGGCATGTGGGGAATAAGAGTATGTGAGTAGTGGGCATAAGTGGATCCTAGGAGAAAATCCTTCCACTGTAACTGGGTGTCTTCCCGTTGACCTTTCCTAGCCTAGGATTCCCTACCTGGTGGAGCTTAGTCCCAGTTCGGGGGTGACCTACTGCTGAGAGTGATGAGCAGCGCAGTCTAAGGCTAGGAGGTTCATGGAAGGTCTCCACACAGTTGGTGGATTACATCTAGTTTCAAATAGAAGTATCACTTTGTTCTTAATATTATGTTTTGCATGCCTATGATGCTTATATGTTATCATGTATTCTGTTGTGCATATGAATTATTGTTAATGTCCTTGATGATGTGAATTGGCATTAATTCTGTGCTTACTCTGAGTTGTTTAGTTAAATCTATTAATTAAGTTTAATATGCATGTTTTATATACGAGTATGAGAATGTTCCGCGTAGCAGCATTTGCCCATCCATGGGGTTGATGGTCGGGGATGTTACAAATTCACTTTGATGTTAATAGTTGGACAACTGACTACCCTAAGATGCTAGAAGAATATTTGTTGAGGAATACTTTACAGCTTGGCCAAGATAGAAACCAAGTTGAAGGAATCACATCGGTTGTTCACATGCTTACTCAGGATGGTGTCTATTGAACAAAATCATTGAAGTGATTGTTACTCTATAATAGAGGGTCTGCTTGAGAATTTTGGTGCATTTATCATGTTACTGGTCTTAAAACCTATTTTCAGTTATGGGGAAAACTAATAGTGTACTTCACATCTAGCATACACCTCGGAGAATTGAGGATCAAGTTTTAGTTTTCCTTTGATGATTCAATCACAATGATATCTATTATCAAGAATATTAATAAACCAAATATCTCTTAAACAAACTTCTATAGGGTAGAACCGATGATCGTTACATCCATAGTATTTTTTTCCCAAATAGGATCTTCCATTCAACAAACCAACATTCAAGCTTAGTTTACTCCGCCTCTCTGCTGAAATATTGGCTACATATTGATCATGGAAGGTTATACTCACCTAAAAAACAAATACATGGCTCTAGGAATACATATGATTTCATAGATTCTGATTTGATCATGAGGCATGTTTCCCAGTTTGTCCATATAAGTACAAGTGTACAGTTGGTAACACACAATCGATTCAAACTGGTAAAGAGATGAGCACATTACACTGTAGAACAAGTTTTAGGATTAGGAGAGGTGGAAGATCGATGAAGATCCAAAAACCAGAACAAAAAATACAATGGGTAACCAATGGAATATATTCCCAATCCTTCTTCCTCGGACATGGATGATTTTGTGGGCTAAATTTCTCCAATGGGATAATTTTCCATGGTTTTTCCCAAAAAGAGATTCGCTATTCTAAAATTGATTCTCCCAATTTCTTAAGGAAAAAATTATTTTACATTAAAAATCGCCAAAATTTTATACAAATTATATTAAATCCTTAGAAATTTGAATATTTTTACAAAAATATCGCCAAACATTTTATAGTTGGCATATGAAGAATTAGTAAGATTCGCCAAGGTTTCTACATTTTAAAATAAATTCTCATCCTTAAAATCATCCCTATCCTCGGAGCACAAGGATGCAAAAATGAGATGATTGTTTTTAGAAATTCATGATGAGAAATGAAAGCCTCAATCAATGCTAGCAACGAAGCCCACAGCTTGAAATAATACATGTATTAAATTTCACATAGATTAGTCTTATCAAGAGGATGCAAAATTTTGGCTGGTTGTGATGCAYAAACAACCTTGAAGCTACTGGAAATGCTTACATTCATGATCTTTGTTTCAGTTTAATTTCTTATTGACTAGCACATATATTTAATCGTCATTTATCCAAGCTTTCATTTTTCAACTATAGTAGATTTTGGGTTGAGTTCATATCCTAATTATGAATACTTATTTTATTGTTCTTTCTTCGTCATCTTTTCCACTTGGAGGAAGTTCATTCTTTGATTTTGTTTGTCTGATAATTCCTCTCACCAGACATACATACCTCTCACCTTCGTTTGTATTTTACAGACAACACCTTTGCACTGGTAACATGATCAAATCATCTTGCATCTCTTTCCTAGATCATGAGCTGAACTAGGGGGTCTAAATTTGAATATAAATCAGGATTGTTTCACAATATTGTGACAACAATCAAACCATGACTTGACATAGTGGTTAATCAATGGTCATCGTTGCATATTGGTTGGTGAGCATATCTTATGTAACAGGGTAACCATCCACATACTAAGTAGCTTCTCACATGAAGGGTGAAGTGTCAAAGTTTAAAGGATGAAAACCAAAAGGAACACTTTCTGTAGCCAGGTGTAGAAAATATTCAAATAAATCTCAATAGCTAGCACTCATCCCCTATTAGGATAAAAGGCCACTGCTTTCCCCATCCACTGAATGTTAAACATGCACTAAATAAACCGGGAAGGAATGGAAAGGAAAGTTTGACTAGACTAGGGGACATGCATATATCTTTGTCGGGGCTATAGACATTCACTGGTAGTGGAGTAAGGTCTGTGATGTCCTGGTGACTCCATCGGGGCTATGTATGCTCGCGGGTATTGGGGAAACACTTGTGACACACACACACAAACCTAGTGAAAAATATATAGTTATCGCAACCCTATATCAACCCCATGACGAACATACCAACCATAATAGTTGATGTAGTTTAAAGAAATAAACATCACCATAACTCATCCTCTATTTATAAAAGACAAGCTTCACTATATGTCATGCAAGAATTACTAGTGAGCCTACCAAAGTGGAATATTTTAGGTAATTGTTGCACATTATATCTAGAATTTCTGATATTAAGAGTAATTTTATGACCGTCTAAATTTTCTTCTTGTAAGTTAGGACAAAATAATAGAGATTTTGGCTTCGCCTAGTGTGTCACCAATTTTTGTGCCTACACAACACCCTCCCTAATGTATTCTCTTATATTTTCTCTAAGAGAAGAAATTGGGCCCCCGTTCAAATTTTTCTATTGGAAAGCCTCTCAGTTTCTCTCCCACATAAATAGGAAATCTCATGTCTTTCTTCCCAATCTCCATACTTTTCCATTTTCCACGTCTCTTAAAATCACTCTAACATGCATATACACATCTCAAAGAGTTTCCTCATTTGTCACCAATATGTAGCACATCGATGAACCTTCTTCTTCTTCCATTGACATAACCAATCTCAATGAATTAGTGATTCCATTGTCAATACATTGACCACCTTCTCGTGAACTTGGCCAATACATTGGTGTGCTTTTTCTAAAATTCACCAACATACATAGCTTTGTCACCGACGAAGTTCACGTGATCAACATTGGTACACTAGAGATGTTCACATGAATATCTTCTCCATGCACAACCTTGCACCGAAGGACTTCCTTTCATCTTCCCTGATACATCGCATATCGACAAAGTTATTTTCTTTCTCCCTCATACACTACATATCAGCAAGGTTCATCTCTCCATCGTCGACACACTACTTGTTGATGAGTTTCCCTCTTCTGTCACAAATGCAACACCATAAGGATGTCAACCCCTTGTCATCACCAAGCAGGTTGACGATGATCTTTTTTCTCTTGTCAGCATTGACCCAGTTAGGAAAACATGCCTTCATCTTGAGACCTATCTTATCATCCTCCAGCTCAGATCCTTCTTGTTGCGCTATCAATCGGTATCCTACCATTTCCGATGAACATGATTTCTATGCCTAATTGGATAAGTGATAACTAATACCCATCGTGTCTAATCTTCTTCATGATCAAATTCATAATCAAACCTCTCTATGTCGCGAGTAGCCTGCATTCACATACCATATCAACTTGTTTAATGTGCACTTCTTGATTTGATGATTAAACCATGGTTGTGAAAGTGCCATCTATCATAAGGTGAGTTAACTACAATATCTATATAGGTCTTGTTCTGGTTTTGAAATGCATCTCAAAGAAAATTGGTTCTCCAAGCTCCTAAACAATATTAAGCAACCCAAACATCAATTGGTTGTTTTTGTGGATTTATAATTTTATGCTACCGAAAAGTTTCCTCAACAACAATGGATGAACTAAGATTCTATACAAAATAGATGATATAGGAACTGAGGTTTGACAAAATTGAAGTTGAGTGAATCATCACCAAGAACATGACCCAAAATTTTGTTAAAAAACTCCTTTGAGTGCAATTTTTCGGTGTTCATGAAACTGAATTTTGCATCCCCGGAAAGACGAGTCATGTGATTTTCACCATTATGATTCCAACACAACTCACAGAATCAAAATATGAAGCCCAAAAGAATCAAAACCATCTCCAAGAAGTTCTCTCCCAAAATAACCTCATCACTATTACAGCGATGCACTCTTCATGGTGAAAAAAATCATATGTCCATCAGAGTTTGTACGAGAAAATGATGAATATTTAAAAATTCCCCCACTAGCATTAGCATGAGGTTTACATCCTAGGTTTGGCCTTGGTGCGAAATTAATTCTTTTAATGTAAATCATTTGAATTTAGATTTTCACTATTTTAAAATTAAAATTTAAATTGTTTAAATTTAAATTTTATTTAAATGTATAATAATTAAAAGAAAGAAAATATCGCAACCAAAGGAAACAAACGGTAAAATTGCAAGCATCGGAGAACTTGTTGGGAACATCGTCGGTGAACAGTGGAAAAGTTAAAAGGAACTTCACCGACCGGTGAATGGCCGGAGATCTTCACGGGAACGTCGCCAAACCTACTAGAAAGCACGACAGAAACATACCCCGGGTCACCGGAGCACATGAAGCAAACTACTCCTCTGAAACATGAGGTGATGGAACAAACAACTCTGGTGTTCATTGGAGGTCATGAAACGAACTACCCTGGTGTCAACCAGAGGATATGAAAAGAACATAGCCGGTGATATGACCATGTGAGCCTTTACACCTGTAGAAGGAATTTGGCATTCCACTCATGGTATGCAAATAGACTAAAACCAGTAATCGCGTGTACCGTTATCCATTCACTCTAAACTATTCACTACAATTTCAAGCGCAAGTATTTTAAAGGTCAAGAAGCTTCGAATTAGTGTTTTAAACGCAAATAATCCTCTGACATCCACAAAGCTCATACATCGATGCCATTGATCCAACAACAAAACCTAGAGATCTAGATGCCATTGATCCAACAAAACCTAGAGATTTGTGTTTCAACCAGACAATCTTCCACGCATCATGTATGTATTAACAATGATCTGATAACCAATGCAATGATGCAAAGCGTTCCCAACAAATCCCCACGTCCGTTTATCTCTTTTCTGATATAATGCGAAGTTAGGGTTTTAATTAGTTAAAAATTATGTGGAGTGAAAGGCCTATACGCCCCCACCACTCTGTCCTTGTTCAAAACAACAAGCTCACACCCTAAGAAATCCCTCACCAGTCACATCGTGACAAGAAAAAAGTATACAACCATCAAGAATATGAAGTAGAGCTTCATCGAATCGGTGACTTTGGGAGGAAGTAAGTCGATAGAGACAAAAAAAAAAGTGCATCGACTTGCTTAGGGGCAATTAAAAGGAAGTTCTCCAGACATTGGCAAGGTTAATGGCATGAACTCCAGTCGCACCGGAGCAATTGAGAAGAAAAACTTTGAAATCTCTAAAGCACTTAAGAAGAACTTCATCGGTGAAACAATGGGGAAAATGTACAGGATCTCGAAAGAAGAAGCGGAAGTAAAGTGTTTATGTCAAGGGTTTGAATCTCCATGTCATAGATCGGATAAATCAAGCATATAAGGTTGAGGTTCATGTGTCAAACAATTAGTTTAGATTGATGGAGAATTGGTTTGGATTGTTAGTTGTCATCGATAAAAACCCTTGGAAAGTGATATTATAGATTGATGTCAACCCTTAGAGATCGATGTCAACCCTTGAGTATGTCATGTAACACATTTCGGTACCTCGAGAGGTATGGATAAGAAACTCAAGTTTAGTTGAGGAATAATGTAATGAAGAACATTGAATTTGCAGGTGAAACTATTATAGATGGATAGTACATGTTGTGTCATTTTCGATGATATGTGGAACTTCACATAACTTCTCACAGTTAGAGATTTATGGCCATGTGAAGTTAGAAAGCCCTCATGAGTTATCTAGAAGAACCTAGAAGGTGAAAGAAGTCAATTATTCTAGAAGCTCCTAAAATAATTGTACTAGTCAAATTGCTGGTAACTAGGAGCTAATCATGAGTAAAGTTGTTGCATTAAGAAAATAATTAAAGTTGTAAGTTCGTTAATTATGGTACAGTGGTTGCAACGAGAAAATTATTTAAATAGTAAAGTGGTTGCAACAATAAGTGGTGAGTTTACTATTTATGTATAAGTCAAAGTGGTTGCAAAAGAAATTAATTAAATAATAAAGTTAGTTGCAAAATTGGAGAACTTACTCTTTGTGGATAAAGTGGTTATAAGTGGACAAGTGGTTAGAAGTGGGTTAGCTCTAAAAGAAAGAAGTTGGATAAAGTGAGTTAGAAGATAACCCCTCAAGGAAGTTACTTCGAGAGTATAAATAAGAGAGAAATGGTCTCCCATTAGCAACTATTTTTAGAATATAATTGAATATCCATTTGTGAAAGGTTATTTGGGAGGTATTATTGATAGATCAAATTTGCGATAGGAAAATCGCAGCAGGAAACGACACTAGAACCACGGCAGAAAAATCACGACAACATAATCATAGATACATAAATAGATCCATAATAGATCCACAACTACAAGAAGAAAAATATTGTTGTGACATGTTGTGTTGTGCATAGTTGATGCACTTGTCTTGGTACAGATTGTTGATACATGTAACAAGTTGTTAAAGGTTTTTTGGTGCAGGTTGATTTGTATAAGTTGACAGTGGCAGTGTTTAATTCAGTGACAGGTTGTCTACATTTGGCATTTATATTTCAGGGCAGTTTGATGACGCAAGGAAACGAGGTTGAGCTTCCTTCTAATTGGTGTCGGAGAATCAAGGAGTCAGAGCCCGAGAATTAGGTGGTTGTAGCCACCTTTCGGTTGTAACCAAAGAACATAGGGGGTTGTAGCCTCCTTCTCATTGTAGCCAGAGAATTGAGGAGTTGGAGTTTCCCTCAAGTTGTAGCCTAAGAAACTAGGGGGTTGGAGCCTCCTTCCAGTTGGAGCTGGAGAATTGGAAGTTGATACTTCCTTGAATGTAATTCTTAAACATATATAAGAAAATCATTATGTGGTTTTCTCCCGCATTGGGTTTCCATGAAAAACACTGGTGTAATGTACAATGTGTGGATGTGTCTATTATTATTTATTATGCATTGATGGATGTTAATGTTATATGATGCAATAACATATTAATCATGATCTGATAAGCGTTGTTGAATAAGTTAAAGGAATATAGCTTGTGGTTAAAAATGATTAATAAGTGGTATAAATTGTTCATTACTGATTCACCCCCCGTTTGAGTAATCCAACAATTGGTATTAGAGTCGGTTACTTCAAGAGACAGTTTAACCACTAGAAGGAGATCATGGAATATACTAAGAATGGAGTACCATTGTTTAATGGTCAGAATCGTCTAAAGTATGAGATGTGGAGCATAAGTACGAGGACCTTCTTAGAGGCACGGGGATATGATATTTGGTATTCAGTTGTGACCAGATACAATGCTACAAAAAAAGAAAAAACTGTAGCTAAAAAGGAGTTGAAGAAGAATAACAAAATAACAATGGATTTCATCTAGGAAGGATTACCTAATCCGGTAAGACAAAAGGTTGGTAAATGTTCATCAGCTAAAGAAATTTGGGATAAGTTACATAATATCTATTCTTCACGCATCAAAGAGTCAAAGAATGTCAAAGAAGATGTAGGTACAGATCAAGAGGAAAGGTGTTCATCATGTCAGACAAATTAAGAAGAAGAAGAGTATGTAATCAACAAAAGTATGTTTTTTTTTATTTAATTGAGAAAAATGCGGACATCTTGAAATTGAATTCCCTAAAGGTAATGAGACATAAAATCTAGTTGAAATAGAATACAATTATGATGCAGAACTAATTAGTGCTTTAGATGAACTAAAGAAAGAAAAAGAAAAAAACAAGTCACTTAAGAAAGAATTGATGAAGCAAAAATAAAGTGTTCAAGATTTCGAAGAAGCTCAACAGGTCATCAAGAATTTAAGAGCTCAGGTAGAAGAGGCCAGAATAATTTAACAAACTAAAGAATATCAAAAGTAGTGTTTAGAAGCCAGAAGAATTGAAGAAACTCAAAAATATCAAAAGTAGTATTTAGAAGCCAACATAGTAGCACAAAAAGAAGAAACAGAAAAGAGAGAAAATATATTGACAGATCATCTCAAGGAAAGAACCAATGACTTAAACCAGCTTGAGGAATAGTTTGGTCAAGAAGAAAGAAGACTCGAAGAAGAAATAATTACATTGAAAATCCAACTTGAAGAAGCAAAGAGAACATAAGAGGTCTTAAAGTCTCAGATAATGAAGAAAGAAGAGGTTGAGAATATTGAAGAAGAATTTGTCACACTAAGAGTCAAAGTCGTCAAGCTCAACAAGAATGTTGAGGAGACAGAAAAATCCACATCAGTAGTAGAGAATGAAGAGAAGCATTTTAAGTTTCCAGAAATGAAGAATGAAGAAAAGAGAAAAAATTATGCAGGATTCATTAAAGATTCTATGAAGAAAGAAGAGTGAAAGCCAGAAAGAAGCCTCAATCACGATCATGATCAATCAAGGTAGGGATTCATAAGGACTACACCAAAAAGAAGATCATTCACTCCCAGGTATGTAAATTTCTTTTATGGTCATTGTTTTTATTGTACTAACTTTGAACATAAGGGTGCAGATTGCAGGGCTTGTGAAAGAAATGTTCAAGCAAGAAATGATTGTGTGGCCCCACATAATATTGAATTAAATGCCACAACTATGGTCATATAGCCCAAAATTGTAGAAGCGTAATAGTTTCATCCATGCAGAAAGAAATAGATATTAGATACACCAATATTTGGAAAAGGAAAGAACAAGAAGAAAAGAAAGTGAATAGAAAACAGGTCCTAGAAATCACTAGACATACAATAGTTCGAGAAAAGAAAGTGAAAGAAGAATAGACTCCAAAAATTACAAGATTTGTCATAGTTCGAGAAAGGCAAGGAAAGCAATCAAAAGAAGAACATGTTTTAAGAACCACGTTGTCAGAATCTGCAGCATAGCAAGATCATAATAAATAGCAGGTAAAGAAAGAGAAGATCCTAGAGATCACAATATTTGTAGTAGTATGAGAAAGAAAAAAATAATAGATGAATAAATAATATATCTGAGAAATTGTACTTTCAGGAATTGTAGTGCAAGATGAATCCACATATAGAAATAAATAAGTCAGAGTTCAGAGAGATGTTGAGTCTACCAATGAGGATCATGACTACATAGAAAATGTATTTTTCTGAGCCATTCGGCTTGGAGACTCCCAGTTAATATGAATATTAGACAAGAGGAATCTATGCAGAAAAATCGCGGCAGAAAAAATTGTGGCAACAAAATCGCGGTAACAGAATCACGACAGTAAAACTGCAACAGCATAATTGTGGTAGGAGAATCACGGCAGCAGAGCCGTGCCAACAAAATTGTGGAAACAAAATAATGACTATAAAAACAGATATGTAATAGATCCACAACTATAAGAAGAAAAAATTTGTTGTGACAGGTTGTGTTGTGCATGGTTGATGCACTTGTGTTGGTACATGTTGTTACAGGTTGTTACAAGTTGACTAGTACATGTTGTTACAAGTTATTGGTACAGGTTGATAGTGAGAGGTTGAGAGTGACATTGTTTGATTCAATGACAGGTTGTCTACATTTGGCATTTATATTTCAGGGCAATTGGACGGGGCAAGGAAAGGGGGTTGTAGCCTCCTTTCAGTTGGTGTCGGAGAATCAGGGAGTTGGAGCTTCCTTCAGGTTGGATCCTGATAATTAGGTGGTTGTATGCACCTTCCGATTGTAGCTGAATAACATAGGGGGTTGTAGCCTCCTTCTGGTTGTAGCCAGAGAATTTGGGAGTTGGAGCTTCCCTTAGCTTGTAGCCTAAGAAAATAGGGGGTTGGAGCCTCCTTCTAGTTGGAGCTGGAGAATTAGAAGTTGGTGCTTCCTTTAATGTAATTCTTAAATACATATAAGAAGAATATTTTTTGGTTTCTCCCGCATTGGATTTTCGCGTAAAATATCGGTGTACTGTGCATTGTGTGGATGTCTCTATTATTGTTTATTATCCACTGATGGATCTTAATATTATATGATGCAATAACATATTAATGATGAAATGATGAATATTTTTGAATAAATTAAAGGAATATACATTGTGGTTAAAAAGGATTAATAAGTGGTATAAATTGCTCATTACTCATTCACCCCCGTCTTAGTAATCCAACATCATGGCCTTGGATTTTATATCCCTAAAAAAAAAGACATGTGAAATTTCAGGAGTGGAAATTGATCAGATGTTTTTAAGAACAATATGAACCATTTAAAATGAACTCGAAAAATGAAACATTGTAGAATAGTTGGGATTGTTGAGTAGGGTTTCATACACACCAAGGAGAATCAAGCCCTAATATCAAAGGAACTATTTATAATGGTTGGGAGTGGGAAGTAACGTATGTATACTTAGAATGATCACTATGTGTACCAACAAATTGAATCTATGTGTTCACTGCTTATCACCAACAAAGAAAGAAATATCCCCTACAATCTTGATGCAATGATATTGTTCTTCAAATTGGCGCTTGAACATTCTCCAGATTAAATGAAGAAGGAATCTGTAGAATGGAATTTGAGATAATCATGTGTTTGATGAAGCTATCACACCTCGACATAATGAGAAAACGCATATCATAAGGCGATTTCACATACTAATAGCATGAAGCAAGTGAGATTGATAAAGTAAGGATTAAAAAAATTGGTTTGAAAGGGTAGGCTTGATGTCATTACAATCAATGAGGTCGGCCAAAATTGTTACCAGGTTTGGTACTATGAGCATTTACAGTGGAGGTTTCAGTAAACAGCGTTCATCATGAGCATGATCCAAAGAAAGCATCCCTTAGCTCATACGTTCCTCCCCCTCCACCATGATTCTTTTAAAAAATGTTGCACACCCCAAAGAAACTCACAACTGTCGAACAAGAAAATACACCAATTAGAGAAGTTCATGAGATAAGCTTTATTTCAAACCTGAGGAGTTCTCGCAAAAAACTCTCGTATAAAGTGGAGGATTTCATACAAACTTCTTGGGAACAACAATAGGATCCTACCATACCCCCTTCCATATTTTAGTCGTAACGCTTGACTCGGGTGTCTGTTTCATGTGTTCCTTATACCATTGGAAATGTATTTCAAAGATTTACAACTTCTTGGTTATATCATTTAATACATTTCTCACAAATTTTGTGAATTTATAGGATTAAGATATGATACCTTGTCAAAATTCCTAGGAAAACACACCTCAACCATGAGTAGAGGAACCATGAATTGAACTCAGGGAAGTTTATACAAAATATTGATTACTTAGTGTTTTAGTTCTACAAGTTTGAATGCTTTATTTCAACAGTTTATTTTGAAATTAATCTGAGGTCACTCATTTTTCGCATATTGAATGGTGCCAGGTACCAATGTCGAGGGGAGGTCATACTCAATGTCCTCGCAATGTGATCTACAACCAAGGAAGATAGGGAAATAAAAAAATGGAAATTTTCGTAACAACAAGGAGTAACGAAGGAAATCAAACTCAAATCACTAAAGAGGGATTCCAAAACTTATAAATATAAGAGCCCCCAATGCCCAATCCAATCATTACAGTTGATGAGGCACACTATAGCCAAAATCTATGATGGCCCACCAAAACTAGAAGACAAATTTGAAATTTAGATATTGTCTTTTTTCTCTCATCATTACAAGGGAAATAAAGACAAAGACTGGTAAATGAAAGGTCATGGGGGAATGAAGAAGTCCAAGAGTCATGTTGAGCTTCAATAAATTCTAGAATTGTACCCAAAGAAAGGGATTTTTCTCTCTTCAAGCATTGTACATTTTCTGAACTATTTTGGGAATACAATGTTACCTAAAATTGAGGAGCATTCCTCAAGGATTTTATGTACTATTACTGAAAAATTTAATGAGGAGAAGTGGGTTTGGCAAAGTTATTTCATAGAGAGATTTGATTATCACGTTGGGTGTAGTTTGGACTATTCCTTTTCATTTACTCAACACTCGGGTTGTGTAATAATGTACTTCATATTGTAGACTATTATTATGTATGATGGTTGCATTCTTATTTCTCTTATTCAACGAATGTTTCTCTAAATTCATGGGTGTAGAAACATAAATGATTGTTCAAATGCTAGAATATTTTGTATTTGCAGTTGTTTATTCATGTTGTTGTCTTTTATTTGTGTGAACTATTTCTCGGGACCTAGAAAAGAGCATTGTTGGTTCTATGTCTACTTTATGGTTTCCTTAGTTTAGTCTGGATACATGCACCTTAGATTAGTTTCATTTCATTATTTGTCTTATGAAACCTTCATTAGTGAACCAAGATGCAAACAATAAAACCAAAACTATAAATGGTTTCTAGGCAAGAATCTGAATGGGTTCCCTATTCCAAAAGGTGAGGGATCTGAATAGGACATTTTATCGGGGGTAACCCCTACTATTTACAAAGGGTTACTTTTACCATGTTAATAGGTTTTGTAAAGGTCCATTGGACCTGTTATGGTCCTAAAGATGCAACGTGGGAGAATGAGTATGCTACGTGGGCGGAGTACCCACATCGTTTTGAGGATTTTTGAAGATTTTTTTATTGTACATGTGTATATAATGTGTTGAGGACAATGCATAAATAAGGGGGGGAGGGTATTGTAATACCCCTAGGTCAAACCCCAATTGTAAATGTACATCTACTTTATAGGATAGTGAGCCAAGATATTTTTGACCCAAGTACCTTTGTATATATGTTTTGAGACTAGAGTGTCTTTGTGATTATTAGGTCGAAGATCCTAGATGTTAAAAGGATAGAAATCCTATCATCATAATATGTAATAACACTCGACAATATTAATAAAAACACATCGCAGATATAGACTAATCAGAAAAAAAGAGTATGGGGGGACAAAATTCCACTAGAGGGAAAGGGGGATAAAAGTCTAAGAATAGGGGCTAAGTAAAATGGTCTTAAGCCAAGGGAATATTATAATAATATTTACTAAAGTATAAATTATGTGATACATTTTATCCTAAGTTTCTAAAGGTAGGGAATGTATCACCAAGTGGAGACAATGTAGTTCCTAGCATGACAAGTGTCAAGTTGGAAAAATGCATACATAAAGTGGGAACTTAATGTAATTTCCCATAATTATCACAATCATTCTTACCATTCATACATTCCCTTCCATCTATGAACCATAACAATGTTTGGAGATATTTTGCAGTTGAATGCACCCAATAATTCCTTGGTGGTTTGGGTTGAAGAAGAGGATTGTCATGCCCATGAGCATTCTCTCTAGGTGATAGAACTACTGGGAATTATTTTCATGTGTGTTGGGCTGGTGGGTGTTGCAATTCTTAGAGAAACCTTGTGTTCCAGGTGCTACAATGCTCCAAGACTTCATCTTTGTCTTGTTGTTGAAGCCCTAGAAGGGAAGTGGGACATACAAAGGACTATTGAGCAAATAAGGAGTACACTTACTCAGGTGGGACGAGTTATGGGGAATGAGAGACTATGAGATGGGAATGGCTTCTAGAGTTGACAACTTGACCTAAGTTTATTTATGTTTTATGTTAGACCTTAGTATAAATTAGGAAGCCTTTTCCCAATGGAGTTTTAGAGGCCTATCTCGTGGGTGACCCACTGCTAAAAGTTATGAGTAAATATAGTGTCGACTAGGAGGAATGTGTAGTGCACAATAGTCAGTGAACTTTTATCAAAAGATAAGTGTCTTATTATGTTTAAGGTGTTTATTGTGTGAATGTATGTTAAATATGTTATGGGTATAACTTTTATAAATGTTATGCATATATAGTCATGGTTTGCATAATTATGTTCATATGCATGGAATTTAATTAATAAATGGTGTAGAGAGGAAAGATATTGTGAATGGCCAACTTGAGAATTGGGGTATGCTACAATGAGAGACTATGCAAATTGGTATGCTATCACTAGCCTTTATACAAATTAAATAATGAGTTAGTTACTTAACCCAGAAACCAATGAGTAATTGCACAAAGAATTGTACTAAGAATTGAAGACATTTCTCATTGGGGATGAATCTGAGGATAGACTTGGAAATCAAGTCATGAGAATCCATGTTAGCAAGAGTTGGTGGGCTATGAGACATCGTTCTGAGGATCAATCCCTACTCTCACCCCACCCCCTCTCTCTCTCTCTCACTACTCTTCATCTCCCCTCTCTCTATCTCTCTCTTGCATCTTCTCTCTCTCTCCTCCTCCAACCCTCCCTTCCTGCTTCCTCCCAACATCTCTCTCTCTCTCTCTCTCTCTCTCTCTCTCTCTCACTTACACACTCTCTTCCTCCTAACCCTCTCACTCCCCTCATATTTCTCTGTATATGAGTCATTTTTTTTTCCACTCTCCCTCTCTCTCTCCCCATGTACCCCCTCTCTCTCTCTCCCCCTCTACCCCTCTCTCCCGAGTTAGATGACCCTTTCATATGATCATTTTCTTTTAACACAACTTACATGGTTAAGAATTTTGATTTTTTTGACCTTTAATACTTTTATTTTATGGAGTTTTTTGTTCTTCAACATTAATCATATATTATAATCTACCTTATTTGAACATTATTCATTATTTTTCAATTAGAAGGGTAGTTTTTTAATATATAATTTATAATAAAATTATAATAAAAATTTTTTATTAACATTTTTATGCAAATCATTAGTCTCCCCCATGTACCTCCCTCTCTCTCTCCCCCCTCTACCCCTCTCTCCCCGAGAGTTAGATGACCCTTTCATATGATCATTTTCTTTTAACACAACTTACATGGTTAAGAATTTTGATTTTTTTGACCTTTAATACTTTTATTTTATGGAGTTTTTTGTTCTTCAACATTAATCATATATTATAATCTACCTTATTTGAACATTATTCATTATTTTTCAATTAGAAGGGTAGTTTTTTAATATATAATTTATAATGGAAATTATAATAAAATTTTCTATATAACATTTTTTTTGTAAATCATTAGTTATGTTTCTTTGAGTTTCTCTCTCAACAAGTAGATCTTGCAATTTTACTTTATGATTATAAAATGTTCCTTGTTCATAACATTGTTTATAACATTATTTTAAATACGCAGATTGTGATGGATATTCCACTAAAATAGTTTGTTGTAATAGAGCTTAATTTGTTTTGCAAAATATCCCTATCTTATAGTGTTTATTTACTAATTTACTGCAGGCATTGTCCTCAAACTATTAAAATAAACTTAGAAAAAAATAAAATGAACTAAAACAATAAACACCGCAACATACACATAGTAAACACAAAATACGTAACTTTGGGAAACCAAATATGGGAAAACCCAACTAGAAGGTAAGGACTTTGATTTTTTTTTCTCTTTGCTAGTATGAAATACAAATACAAAGACAGATGGAGTCACTATGGAGTTTCCATAGGAACTGTGGTCAATATCACAACTACAATGTCTTATAATTACTCTTTTTTTCTCACAATATTCAACTCCTTTACTCTCTTCAACCATAGAATAGTAAATCAATACAACGAGAGTGGAACCCCTTCCTTTCCTTCTGTCTATAGTTAGGGATAAGTTTCTTGCATGCCTTAACTCTTGATTTAGTTTAGGGTTTTAAACCTATAAAATATTCTTAGAAGTTCATAAATGACTAGCTCCACATGTGTGAGTAGTGGGAGATATCACATCCAATCAGTACCATGGCGGTAAAAAACATAAACCAACTTGCAGGAGGCACAACTTCCTCATAGGATATTTTGTTGAGGTGATATGTGTGCCATTGGAAAGATCTATGTGTAGAACAATGTTGGAGGGTTGAAAACTTTGTATATAATTATTTTACCCCGAAAACAGTTTTTTAGTGCCCCAAATAGACCTCAAAAGTTTCAAGACCCCAAATCACCAAAATAAGACCTACCCCTAAAATGGGCCCACAAGTTAATAAGTCTATTTATTTCAATCATAAAGTATCAAAATAGATGATGAATTATATAGTGGTTCACATCAATTCTCATTCCCTATTGTTGGAAGACAATCACTCTACCTTCTTACCAATGTGTTCTATCTAAAACAATAATTTTCTAACTAGCAAGAACCTTCTACAATGTGTGTTGGGACTCTTGTCGTTATTTTATTTCACCATGTACATTTTGATGTTGATTTTTAATTGGATGCTTTTACTTTTTGAAGAAAATTATAATTTTTTTGTTGTGATTCCATAAAAGCGTCAATAATCACAATTATGTTGGGAGTTAGAATCCCACTTTTATACAATTTGAAATAAATTTAATGGTTTACTTCGTAAAATCATCATCCATGAAAAGATAAGTCCATAAGATTTAGATTAAAATAAAAAATAAATATTAGTATGAATAAATTATATGAAATTAATGAATTAAAATACATTGGATTATATATAAATACATATTAAAATGATAAATCACATATTAGCATCTAGAGGTGCACTACAACCCAGTATGGGGATATGTTGTCACGTACGTACATAACATTACATTAAAAAAAAAAAAAATTATCTTTATTACACACACACACATCTATATATACTACCTGATAAAGTATTTCTAGATGGAATTCAACGTCTCATCTTCTAGCATGTTCCTACTTGAGTTGTTCCTATTGGGAAACGACTTATTTTTTAGAACGAACATTCTCTCTATTGTCTCAATTACTTTGTGCTAAGTTGTAGTAGCCACATTATTCTTCGAACGCTGGATGAGTGGGACTAAACCCTAACATAACAAGAATTTGATACCATTCATTCGATCCCTTCATCATATCTCTATTACTGATCTTCCTCCTAAGCGAACTTGTGACTCCAAATTCAACGCCCTATCCTGGGAAACACTCGCACTGGAATCAGTCAGAAACATTAACCCTTTCGCCATGCATGAAGAACTCTATGAGCTATAACTCTTCCTTGTAGGCCATCAATCTAGAGATCACCTCTTTTGATAAGAGGAAGACACATTTTAATCGAGGAAAAGTGGTGGTCATGTGATTGAGTTGCAACAAATATTTATAGCAGCATAGAACTTGGGATAATCATCATAACCTATCAATTTGTGCACACATATTTGAGGTTTGTGTGATACATATGGCACTCTGAGGAATCACCCTCACATCAAATATGTCGAATAACCTCCATTAAAATGCAGATGGCTTAAAATGTTGAACACAACAATTTCCTCATAAATTTTAAATATCGACAATGCATAAATAGTTGTGTTCGAAGTTTCAATCCATCTGTGTTATAATGGAGGCTATTCCACATATTCTAGATGTTTGGAAATTCTTACTAAGAGTGTCATATGAATCACACAAGAACAACATTTTTGTATGCACAAACTAGGAAACTATGAATAGTGGCTTCAAGCTCTATGCTAATGGAAAGATCTATGGGAAGACTGAGAACTTAATTTATTTTCTTCAAAGTAAACCTGACATGTCAGTGATGATGATTTTGTATGTTCCATCTTTGTAATAATCATATATGATTCTAGTAAGGCCACTTGGGAAAGGCTAATGATTCCGACTATATTTAAATTCTTATTGTGTCAGTATCAATTATGACTTTGATTCTTCTAGATGCAACCATGGAGCTAACATGCCTATAAATACATGCTTCTTTTCCTCTCACTTAACAAGTGTAAAGTAAATGTGACTAGGAGATTTAGTTAAGAAATCTCATAAAGGATGGAAGAACCAAACATTTCAATTTCTAATCCATGTGTAGAGATTTGATTGACTAAAGTACGGTGACATATCATGTATGTTAATATGAGTTGAAGTAGATGCATTAATTTCAATGTAGTTAGATTAATATGATGCATTGATTTCAGTGTACGCTAATTATAGATTGATTTTAATTGTATATTATGATATTTATATGAACTACATGAACTTCTTTTAGTGTTTCAACATCATATTTTCTTTGTGTTGCATTGATTTCAATATTTTATTTCTTTCATACAAGGCTACAATTGCAATCATGTTATACTAATTCAAGTCACCACGTCCTATGATAATTATTAAATGGATAATGTGTATATATGATATAATAAGACAAACATGTGAACATGCTAGGCAACAAAGAGAGAAATCAAAACAAATGATTTATGAATAAGGGAAGCTCAAAGAAAGTAGAAAAGTAAAGAACAATGAACATACAATTATAGTTGTTTTTAGTAGAATGACATATGTTTTAGTAAAATTTGATAACTATGTGAGAGTTCCATGGGATTTATCAGTCCCTCAAAAAGTTCCTATTACACCTATTGAAAGAGGCAATTAGAAACAACTTCCTTTGAAACTTGCTTGGGGCTTAACAATCCATAAGCCACAAGGATTGACTTGGAGAAAGATACTATTAATATTGGGAAGCAAGAGAGACAAGGTATGGTCTTTACTGCAATATATTGAGTTAAATATTTGAATAGTCTATGATTTCATCCTCCCTTTTCATATGGTCAATATCAAAAGATGAAAAAGCTACCATATGTGACTATAAGAAAAGAAGAAGAAGATAGATTGAGATTGATCACAGTGTAAACTATTTCTAATTGATTACATTATTATTATTCACAATTTTTATCATTTAACATTTTTACTTTATTTCTACTCGGGTTATTCTTCATGTAACTATTTAATTATACTTTTAAATAGTACTCTATGTATTCAACAAATTGCAGAAACTTAGTAAATCAAAACGATTGGATCCATCTTAGACATATACATATACATAAATTTGATTATCTATCAATTGTGTCACTATACTAAAAACTAAAGAAGATATATTAACATTGATCATTCTCGATAATACTCTATATACTTTCAATCAACTAAGTAAAGTGGGTAAATTTCAAATGATCAGATTAATCTGAGACAAGTACATACACATAATGTTGATCATCTACAAATGCTGTCACTATAATAAAAACCAAAGAAGACAGATTGATCTCAGATATATACATAATGTTGATCATCTACAAATTGTTTCACTATAATAAAACCGAATAAGATAGATTGGCATTGATTCTTATTGATTATATTTTCTATACTTTCAACCAATTAAGGAATGTGAGTAAATTTCAAATGATCAGATTAATCTTAGACATATACATATATGCAATGATCATCTACAAATTTGGTGTGACCATCCATGACTAAAACCAACATAGATCCCTCTTAACCCCAAATCTATTAAGTGTTGAGAGAGATCAAATCTCTTGAGGTACAATTTTTTTTAAATGAAAAACTTAAGAAAATGATTGCACCTCGAGAGCATAGATGATTTTAGGGGCTAAATTTCGCAAATGGGCTAATTTTCCATGGTTTTTCCAAAAAACGGATTCGTCAATTTCCATTTTTTCTAAAAATGATTCGCCCAAATTCCATAGAATAAAATTATTTTACCTTACAAATCGCCAAAATTTTATAAAAACTATATAAAATCCTTAGAAATTTGAATATTTTTACAAAACTATTGTTGATACTAAGAGGGGGGTGAATCAGTATCAAGTACAATTTAAAAACCTTTTTCAACTTATATTTAAACCATTCAATTATATCCAATGAGCAATGAACAATAGTATAAGAGTTACACCAATACACCACAATACACCATGCACAATATATGAGAAATAATCAATAGTTTTTGTTCAAGGGACATAATGACTTCCAAAGGTAGCTACAACTTCCAAATGTAAAGGGAGGGATAAACCTCCAAGACGAAGATATAATCCTCCAATATCAAGAGAGATTTGAACTCTCCATCCTTGCCCCTTCCTTCCACCCAAGAATATATGAGAGATAATAAAACTTTACATTAAATCATCACCATCAACCAATCATCACATAGAACCTGATAATGCTTCCTGAGACTTCTTCAATTTCTGCAATTCTTCAATTCTTGGAGTACTTTGATCCTGTAGATAATATTACTCAATGTGTTCTCTAAAACTCCTCCAATTTTCACTCCTTGAATCCTCCCCAAAAAGAGGTTATAGAAAGAATGGTAGGCTTTATTCAATTATGGTCTGTTCAGAAGACCCAACTTGTACAGCATGCCTCGCGCTCAATATTTAACATCCGATTATGAAACTCACACACAAAAAACTACAGTCTGTACTCTTTCCAATGGAAGTGGCCCCACTTCATTTGGATTCTGTATGAAAAATCTATGATTGTTTTACCCAAAACACTTGTTTATTGACTAGCTTCAGGACTAGTCACAAACCCTATCTTCCACAGAGTGTATCTCCATAATTATAGCGAATCAAGAGCTGAAATTTTTACCAGAGGTACCTTGATATGTCTTCTAAATACCATAGAGATTTCACCATATGAATCGTTCTAGAAAAAACATTATAGAAAAAATGGTAAGATGACCTGAAAATAACATACCTTAGAACA
>SNQJ01S0064773.1:0-17714 GCA_010110895.2 Picea sitchensis
CAAACACTACTTCGCATACATCTAGTGGTACTACATCCAATTCTACTTCATTTATAAAATAAACACTTACAACAAATTTAATCTTTCACTGCTTTATTACCTTGATCTCTACATTATTTTTTACCCAACCCAATGGATAGGGGCTAGGAAGATCGTGAAACTCCAATACAAGCTTGCTTACCCAATCCGCTACTATGATATTAGCCTATGAACCAGAGTCGAACAAAGCATCTTTCTTGGTCTTCTTGATCTGAATCTTGATGTGGAAAAGATTGGTCATCTCCTTCTCTTCCTGGTGATGAAGGCTACTTATATTCACCTCCTTCTGTACAGATGTGCGGACAATATTTCATCCACATCATAGCTACTTTCAACCTGATTCCTTGAATATGTGGTTAGAAGGTTATTTTTCTTTCTATCCTTCTTGTGATTCTTTGAGTTAATCTCTAGATCTAGTTTCTAACACTTTTCCTCAGTGTGGCCATCAATGTTGCAATGACTGCAATGGTTGATGATATGTTTACATTGATGTGTAGTGGATGTTTTCTTCTTATATTTTCTCCCTTTTCAGTATGATGAAGCATATATTTTCTACCAACATTGTCATGCCTCCCTTTCCTTCTTAATCGAGTGGATAGTCTAGGTCTACATATATTATTAATAGAATATTCATTGTTTGTTTTAATGGCTCGGGCTAAGATCTTAGAAATTTGAATCATTTGATCATGATTAGAATTATTATTATGGTTATAATATCAAGGATGGGCCATTGTTATTTCTATCACATCATGTCATATGGTCTTGTGGTCTTGTGGAAACATTAGGTAGTGGCTTTAGCAGCCTAATAAGGACAATTTAATTCTTCCATTTTATAAGACACCACGACTAATGATCATATGAAAAAAATCAATGAAAAATGAGCTCTAGACATAAGCATAGGTAGGGTTCAAGTGAGAGGCTCTGCAGTTCGACAGCTCGAACCCATAAGTCTATGTCAATGTGTTTGTTATTTGCAAGTGTGAAAGTATGTTCTATATTAATATTCCAAGAGAGATACACTCGTAGTATAAGATATAGGATATTATTCTATATTATTATTCCTATACCATAAAATTTCAATTAAAAGCATATATTGGTATAGCCATGGAATTTATTTACAGTTCAGAAACACTTTAGTACGTATCATGAAATGAAATTGGTTAAGTAAGGTTCAATATTTATGGGTCAACTACTAGATATAACTATCATAGCTATACAACAATTACTCTCATAAATTTTGAGATATTATCTGAGAGAAACATTGATATTGCATCATCCAAAACAACTAGCAATTTCAGACACTTATTTGCAATTTTTAATTTATGCACTAGAGTTGCAAGGATACTATTTGAAAAAAACAACATATCATAATACATGTAATTGAACAAAATATTTCCTCGAGGATTTCATGTTCTATCTGGAAAACATTGGAAAAGACACATATATTTCCAACTGTCCTAGCTCAAGATTTTGAATATCCGCGACATCAGTGGTGAATAGACAGCTAAAGTGGTGCAATAAATACTTTTAAAAAGTTTTAGAAAAAGTGTTAAATGTGCGTGGCCAATGTGGCAATAAGGCCTCAAAGTTGAGAGCCAATAATACTTCATAAAAATAATTTTTTTCTATTTATTTTAATTTTAATAAAATTAATATTTACATTTTCCTCTATCTAACATTAGAATTCAGAAAAGAATTGAAGTCAACCTTTGAAATACTAGGAATTCAACCTCATTTCTATAGTCCTAGCCTTCAGTGGAAACTAATGGAATGGAGTAATATGCAATTCACACCAGAATCGTTGATGCAAAAAAACGAACAAATAGAAAACAAAACAAAAAAACCAAGGGAATTACAAATATCGATCATCGTGTTCAAACTCTATTGTATAGTTAGGTGGTATTGGATTCTATTATATTTTTTTGAATCTTAATTTCATGATTGAAATTAAAATTCAACGAACAAATAGTGAGACAAGTGAATGATGGTATAAAGCTTCATTGTTCACAGGTAATCTTAAACAATGTCGAAAACAAATGACAAAGCTTCAACTATTTCCTTATAATTTGTGAACACAAAATTTGAATGACAAGCTCTCTCCCTGCTTCTCCATATTTATCCCAAAATAAACAAATAGTCCCAGAAATTAATGATAATACAAATAATTATATGGATTATGTGGAGTCCATCCCATTACTTACACTATACAACACAACAATGTGCTCAGTTGCTACATGGTCTAACAAATTCTTTAATTTCCTACTCTCGATTCAATCATTTATCATAAGAGAAATATTATTTAAGTCTTTAATTTAGAACCCTCGATTCAATCATTAACGAGTGAAGAATGAGGAAATTAAAGTAAAACCACAAATACACTACTTCATTTTTGAAGATGCTAAATTAAAGATGGCCTTTAAATAAGGGATGGAGAGCATGGCAACCAATCATAGAATTTGATATTAATATGTTAATTTTTAAATTGGTTGGAAATATAGACCCTGTAAGTCACAATCATATAGAAGACTTGAATACATGGTCACTTAGCTAAAAAAACAACAAGGGAAACATTCAACTAGACAACATAAAAACATAATTTGTAATTGAATTTATAATTTACAGTAGCATTCAATGAAACAACATAAAAACACAATTTGCAATTGAATTTACAACTTAGAGTAGCTAATCATCAAATACCAAGAAAAACATTACAAATATTTTATAGGACACAAAGGAAAACATCATAAACCTTTATTTTTTTATCACAAAACTTCATATTTTTAAAAGTGAGGCTCCCATCAGTTGATGGGGAGGAAAGAACCTTAGCTAAGGGAGAAGATTGTGTTGAAGGAAAAAAAATATACAAGCAAGTGAAGACCAAAGGTATCTATGTAGCTACCAGAGTTGAGAATTGCCACGATTCGAATATATGTTCCTTCACTAAATTTACCACGATAACATTTTCAAATAAGTCGCTGATTTTGAAACTACAACATACCATGACACAATAAAACAATTTGAGTTGTGATTTGGCATTGAATACCGAATAAACACTCCCAACAATGAAGTGTAAATGCAACACAAACACATTCCACCTAGACAACCAACAATGATGTCTATTAAATGCAATGTAAATGCACCATAAACTAAGTCCACAGTCAAGATAACTAGTGCACTCCATGAAACCAACCCCACGAGCTAATGGGCCAACCACACAACAAATAAATGCACTAATAAAAAATTATAATTTAATATTGATACCGGGAAGGAAAATTCTAGTTTGATCTTTTGTGTGGAAAATATGGTAATAATGTGGATTGACTATATTTTCTTTATAATATAAATACATTACATTGAATCTACATTGTAGATTATAAAAATGTTCTAGAAAGTTAGAGTTAAAATGGTTTTGTTGAAACATTTATAAATATCATAAATTTTCAGATAATATTATTGGAGTGAAACATTGATACTGCATTCTCTAAAGCAACTAGTAATTAATATCAATAATTCTTAGATATACTAATTACTAATAACTAATATTATAAGTTTTCAAATATACAACAATTAATTTCATAAATTTTGATATATTATTTGAGAGAAACATTGATGTTGCATTGTCCAAAACAATCAACAATTTCAAACACTTATTTGTAATTTTTAATTTATGCACGAGTATTGCAAGGATATTATTTGAACAAAACAACATATCATAATACATATAATTGAACGAAACATTTTCTAGAGGATTTTTTGTTCTAACACTTATATTTTCAACCATCGTGGCGCATGATTGTGAATAGCCTAGGCATTGATGGTGAATAAATAGTTAATAAAATGCAATAAATATTTGTACAAAGTGTTAGAAGAAGCGTTAAATGCATGCTACAAGTGCGGTAATAAGATTTTAAAGTTGAGAAACAAGAAATTAATTAATTTATTTATTTTATGAAATGTGATCATGCCGGAGGAATCTGTGAATCGATAGCAAACCTGGATGAAAACCCTAGCTTCTGCATGTGTCCACTCCCTCCACCTATAGACGGAGTTGTCGCACCCTAACCTGTTGCACACCACCAAGTCAGAGTGTCTGATCTCCAGCAATAAACCCAGGGGGGGTGCAACCCCCCTCATACAGAAATGTGTCCGCAAATGACCTAGAGGGGACAAGAGCTAAGCGGCTAGATTTTGAGCCGTTGCCCCACCTATGGGATCAAATCCTCTCTAAGGAACAAGATTTCAACAAAGAAATGGATGTGGAGACGAGTACATCTCATCGAAAGGTGTCTTGAGGATGGGAACCGAGAAAATGCAATCCCCAATCTGATAAACCACCCAGATATACTATCAACTCAACCAGGGTTGGGGAACACACCCAGTTTATGAAAGAGAATGCCCTAATAGGGAAAATTCTAGGCCTCTAGCCATCAGAAAGAGACATCATGCGGTGGATCAAGGACTGCTGGAACCCAAAGGGAAAATATGAAGTTCAACTCAGTTCCAAAGGGTTCTTTACGATCATCCTCTACAACTTAGAGGACAAGGATCGGATCTTTGACAATGGACCTTATTTCTATAACTCAGCAGGGCTATTCTTAAGGTTCTGGATGGATCACTTTAGCCCAGAGAAAGAGGACTTCACCATGGCACCAGTCTGGATCCGGTTCTATTCCCTACCCCGGGGATTCTGGCTTGAGGAAATCCTCATGTGAATAGGGAATACAGTAGGTAGATATGTAAAATATTTAGAGGCGACAAAAAAAAGGAAATACACCTCCTATGTCCGCATATGTGTTTACATGGACATATCGAAGGCCCTGCCAATTTCAGTAACCTTAGAATACTAAGATGAGGACTGGAACCAAACCATGAATTATGAGCACATTCCCTTCTGCTGCAGAAAAATGCCACGAGCATGGTCACCTTTTCCGTGACTGTCCTTTAAATGCTCAAAATCCAAAAGCAGGGGATGGAAGGAAAAAGGATGGCTACACAACAATCACATGTAGGAAAAAACAACCCCCCAAGAAGAAAAATCAAGAAAGCAACCAGAAAATCCCCACCAGCAACTCTTTTGATATCCTAAATCATCTCCCAGCGGAAGAGGAAGTGAAAAATATGCACAAGAAGGGAAACCAGGACAAGGACAAAGGAAAGGCCAAGCTATAGGCGGAACCAGCCAAAGGATAGAATCACGAAACAAATCCCATAGATCAACAGAATGAGGACAATCCAAAGGAAGGGGGGGACACCCTCATGCAGTTAGATGACTAGGATCTAGTGGACATCGACCTGGAGAAACTGGAGGAAGCTTTCAATAAAAAGGATATACAAACCATCCCAGTAGAACAACCTAGGAAAGTGCATAAATTTTTCATCGATTCCACAGCAAGGGCCACTTCGCATCTAAGAATATCCCCAAACCCAGCTCCTGAGCCTAGGCACACCCCACGGGATAGCAAACACTGAGGCCAAAAATCACCACACCAACTTATCAAGGAGGTATGAAACTACATGCTCAATTCGGGACAGATCCACCACCTCATAGAAGGATACCTATCTCAACCACCTAACTCATTATGATGAAGATCATCACCTGGAATATTAGAAGGCTTAATGGAAGGTCCAAACAAAGGACCCTTTGAGACAGTATTTGTGTAGAGAATCTGGACATTCTCCTCTTACAAGAAACAAAATGTGTTGGGGAAGCTGTTGAGGATATCTTTCAACAATGTTGGAGGAATTGTAAATCCATTCACACAGATTCAAATGGTGTTGCAGGGGGCTTAGACATTTTGTGGAACCCTTACACAGTTCTTATATACCAACCTTTCTCCACATTTGGTACACTAACAGTCCAATTTAGAGCCGTAGGATCCAACAAATATGGAATTAATACAAATGCATATAGACTGCAAAATTCCCAAGACAAAGACTTGTTTATGCATCAGATATCTACAGTAAGTTCATTGTTGGGATCGGCACATTGGATAATAGGGGGAGAATTCAACATCATTCTCATGCTAAAGGAAAATACTGGTGGCACAAAGCGACTATATTAGCATAGTGGTAAGTTTAGAGCTCTAATAGACTAGCGCAATTTGAAAGACATAGAAACTAGAAATGGTATTTTCACTTGGTCCAACCGGAGGTCTGGCCCCCAACATGTTGCAAGTAGACTAGATCACTTCCTCATCTATGAATCATTATTGATGGATGATCCGGTGTTAGAAGCCAAAATTCTCGATCACTGGCCAGTCTCCCTCTGGCTAGATACATGAGATAGACCCAAGCTCAAGCCCTTCAGATTCGAAAATGTTTGGCTCACCCACTTGGATTTTCAAGAAATTTGTACAATTTGGTGGCGACAAGCAGAAATAGACCACGACACATGCGTACAAATTCCAGCAAACGCTAAAAAAATTCAAATGGAATCTAAATAAATGGAATAAAAATGTGTTTGGTAATATCTTCCATAAAAAGCAGGAGATCGAGCAACACCTAGAGAACCTGCAGCAGGAATTTATTCTGCAAGGAAGGACGATAGAGTCTACAAAGGAAGAAGAAAATTTATAGTAAGATCTAGAGGAGCATCATAAGCAAGAGGATATACTCTGGCGATAGAAATCCAAAGTACAATGGCTTAAGGAGGGGGAAAAGAACACCAAGTTCTTCCACTGCTCCATGGTGCACAGGCGATTTATCAACATAATTACTAAACTAAAAGACAACCAGGGTAACCCCATTCTAGACCACGCAAGCATAGAAGCTAAGTTGATGCACTACTATAAAGATCTCCTCATGGAACCCATAAGGGATAGAATGCCTACCATAAGAAAGATCACCCGGCACATCCCCTCCCTGATCACAAAGGAACAGAATGAAACATTGATGAGGAAAATCACACAAGAGGAAGTTGATCAAGCAGTCAAAGAAATGCCACTCGACAAAGCCTCGTGGTCGAATGGCTTAAAAATAGACTTTTTTCACTATTGTTGGCCATTGATCAGGGAATAATTCTGGCAAGAAGTAGAGGAATCCAAAATATCTGGACAAGTCCTCTTAGCTTTCAATGCCACTTTTCTCACTTTAATCCCAAAGGAAGAATGAGTAACACATCCAAAGCAGTTTCGGCCCATAGCCCTCTACAATGTGATCTACAAAATTATTACAAAGGTAATAGCTCTTCAACTCAAACCGGTCCTTCCTTTCATCATCTCCAAGGAACAATCAGGCTACGTGGAGGGATGCCAAATCATGGATAGTGTCATCCTGAAGTATGAGGTAATACACTCGCTCAATTCAACTCGTACCCCAAGTATTCTTATCAAACTTGACCTCTCTAAATCCTTTGATAGAATAAGTTGGCAATATATGCACTCCCTCCTCGAAGCCTTTGGTTTTGACTCCACCTAGATAGCTTGGATCATGCAACTCACTTATTCAACCTTCTTCACCATTCTAGTTAACGGAGTGCCCTCCCAACCCTTTTCCCCTTCCATAGGAATTCATCGGGGAGGGGCCCTCTCCCCTTTCCTTTTTGTCACAATGGTTGAAGGCCTTGGTCGGTATATTAGCGCCTCAATTGACGATGGTTCCATTAAAGGCCTTCCACTTAACAATCTCTAGTTGGCACCCTTCCACAGTCAGTTTGTGGATGACACCTTGCTGATGAATACCCCCACTACCTAAGAGGCTAACAATATCAAGTCCATTCTCACAGACTTTGCAGAAGCTTTGGGAACCACTCTTAACCTTGACAAGTTGCAACTCTACTTCTTCAACACCCCGTTGGAAGTCCAAAACCACATCTCCAGAATTTTGGGGATCCCCAAGAGCTCCCTTTTTTCCAATTACCTTGGTATCCTCCTCATGGTGGCAACCACTTGTAACATCTCCTGCGATAGCCTCCTAATATTCATCTCTAACCATTTAAGCAACTGGACCTTCCACTCCCTCAACCTCATAGCTCAACTTGTTCTCTTAAAATCGATGCTTCAAGCTCTGTCGACGTACCTTTTTACAACTCTGGTATCACCTCAGTTAGTTATCAAATCCATAAGAAACCTCCAACGAAATTTTCTCTAGCATGGACACCACCCAGACAAGAAGTAGGCTCGAGTGGTTTGGGATAAAATATGTTGGCCTAAATCCATAGGTGGACTAGGACTTAGGGACCCAGGTAAGCTCAATTGCATTATGGGGAGGAAACTATGGTGGTGCTAGCTCAAACACCCCACGGAGCTATGGGAAAAATTTTGGAGACTCAAATATGCACCTACCACTAGCGAGGACCTCCTTATCAGACTCAATGACTCAATTCAAGGATCCAACATATGGAACACAGCCTGGTGAAATCGACCTCTTATTCAAAAACATGACTTTTGGGAAGTAAGAAATGGAGAGAAATCCTTATTCTGGCAAGACTCCTGGCAGCAATTACCACCTCTGCACTCAATAGAAGAGATAAATCCCCTTCACCAACAAATGTAGACAAGGGACACTCTACATGTAAAGGATCTTTGGAAAGAAAATTTGTCGCAACACCCCTGGTGCATATGGAAGACTCAACCCCATGAACTAAGCATACCAAAAGAAATCAATACACAGCTCTAGAGGGATTGTGCCCTACAACGAAAGATCCACATTAGTAAAGATCAGGACATCCCTAGGTGGGGACAGTTGCCAACAAGTAACTTCTCAGTCAAAGAAGCTTACCATCTTCAGGAAAACTACCACATACAAACTAAGGAGAAAATATGGCGTAAAATATGGAACTCCAAATTCTAGCTGAAAGTCTCCCTTTTTCTTTGTCTAATTGCCCATAATCGCATTCTCACTTAGGATAACCTCTGGAAATGAGGCTTTGTGGGACCTTCGATATGCCTCCTCTGACGGCAATAGTAGGAAACAATGGAGCACATCTTAAATCAATGTGCTCACAATGAAGCCATCTGGGACATGGTGGCGCAGATAATGCGTTGCTCCAACAGGAACAAAGAAAATATTGTCAGCACTATTGAAAACTGGAACTCCATTGCCTACCAAAACCCAATCTTAGAACGCATCTGGAAACTGCTACCCGACTTCATATTATGGAAAATCTGGAAAGAGTGAAACAGACAAATTTTCCATTCTACCTCTTCCCCACTCCACTCTACTTGGGAAAATATCCTCACCCTCATTTAGGAAACAATCAAAGTTGAGCCCTAGACACAAGATGATATACAATGCAACCCCTCTGAAAGTCACATACTCTCGGCCTGACATCTAAACCTCCCTAGCCATCCCCACCAGGACCCCTCTCATACTGCCAATTTTTTCTGCATACCTCTCTCTTGGTCCCCTCCCCCTCTAGGCTTTGTCAAATTAAATTTTGATGGCTCCTCGAAGGGAAATCCTGGGCCAGTTGGTTTTGGGGCAGTTCTCAGAGACAGTGCTAGGTGAATTCTACACATCACAACAGGGTGTTTTGGACTCAATACAAACAATGCAGCAAAACTTTGGAGTCTCCTTAAGGGAATCAAATTGAAAATCAGTGACAACATCCACTATCTCATAGTGGAAGGGGACTCCCAGGTAACAATCTATCTTGTCTTAAAAATCATCTGTGGCTTACACCCCTCAAAAGTTTCCCCAAGCTGTAGACTCCTAGGACTACTGGAGGACTTTCGCTCCCTCCTTCAACCCAACCTCACCTTAATCCCCTCACATGTGAAAAGAGAAGCAAATAAGATAACAAATTTCCTAGTTAATGAGGAAGTAGACTCAAAGGAGGAGATGAGTCAATTGGATGCCCAAATCACCCCAACCCCTCATTTATTGATCTGATGTATGGACATAGCTTGAAGAGAGAGCCCCCCACCGAGATGGGGTTCCACATAGTCCAGATGGTGCCACGCATACACATGTGACCCAAGATATTAATAAGGTCTACCACCACCCTTATTTTTATTTCTTGGATGGAGGACATACTTAAACATGCTTTGGGGAAGGTTGGACGGCTCCCTTGCGCAGGTTTAATGGCGCCCTCAATGCGCCATGGTGGAGGGGTGACCACAGGTACAGGAGGAGGGTGCGAGGTCACTTCATCTTCTGAGGCACTTCTCCATCTCTTACAGGTTAGCTATGACCCGTTTTATTCAGTTGTGGTTTTTCATTTGTGCTCTGTTCTACTCAATTGTCTAGTGTTGTGTGCTCTTCTTGTTAGTTTCGTCCGGCCTTCCTTATTTTCCCTTCCCCATGAGCAAGGGAAACCCAAGAGGGCTCCCTCTTGGTATTGTTATGTAGCATGGCAGAGGTGCCTCTATGCGCTAGCACAGGCTTCCTCGACTGCTCTGATTTTATGGGACAAGGAGCCAATGACGCCTCCAATGGCTTACGTGGAGGAGGAAATCCCGATGGAACCAATTACGGTTCCGCCAAACTCCCTACTCTACATGGTTCCGGACCTCCATGATCATCCCAACACCAGTCTTCCTTCAATTTCCACAACGACAACCTTGGAGGGGGTGACTTGCATAGTCGAAGAAGAAATACCCGTGGCAGAGTCTCCACTGCCTACTTCAGACATTGCCCGAGATTTGGGGTCACCCTACTTCCTAGCGCCGGACCACCTTGATCACATCTTCGAGATGAGGAGGGACATGATGGAGAAACTCCACAGGAACGCTCTCTTTAGTAGCAAAATTGACAAGCTGTTTGACGCCTTCTCAAGCACACAAAGTAAGCAGAGATGCCCAACATGTGCGCAACCTTATGTCTTCACTCCTTATGTCGGCACTCCTCATAGCGACACTCCTCACAGCGGCACTGAGGATGGCATGTTCTCATGTTTTAATAGTTCCTCTAATGTTTAAGGCTCCTAAGCTCTCAACACTCCCACTGCAAACGCAAACATTTTTGTGTATCACTGCTTAGTTTTCTAGTTTTACACTCTGTCCAAATGGTATGTTTTTCATTCTTTTGTTGCATGTCTAGCTAGCTCTGTCACAACATTATGCCGCCACTTTCTCTGGTTTCCAACTATTTTGCGGAGCAATAGGTGGTCGCTACTTTTGGCTACCAAAACAAAAAGATGCAACCTGTTTTGGTTTCCACTAGTTTGACGGAACAGGTGGCAGGCCCGGGATTTAGAACTGATGTTTGACAGAACAGGTGGCAGTTCCCGATTTAGAACCGATATACACAAACTGCTTTGAGAAATTTTATATATATATATATATATATATATGGTATATATATATATATAAGTATATATAACAAATTAATATTTACATTTTCTTTTATCTAACATTTTTAATTTAGTTAAAAAGTTAAAATTAACCATGAACTCATAGTTAATGTTTTTTACATGATAAAGAGACCATAAATCCAATGAAAGAAAATACAATTATATAAAAATAGAGGGAAAAAATTATTTTAAGCCCCTCTACTTGGTCATATGATGATTCATATCGAAGAGACAAACTAGTAAACACAATAGTGCGTCCCTTTCTGAAGTGTTGGGGTTTCATTAATGCATGAGAATTTAGTTAAAACTATTCCAACAAGCCATTTAATATGAATCATATATAATTATAATAAATTTTAAAGATATATTTTCATGAGGATTTAGTTAAAACTATTCCAACAAATCATTTAATATGGTCATGAATAATATATAATTATAATAAAATTTAAAGATATATTTTGCAATTTGTAGTTTGAACTTTCTAAGAAAATAAGTATGGTTGAGTATACGAATGTAGAAATAAATAAAGATAATTATGTGAGCTTTTATTTAATTATTCATTGTATATATTTTTACATGTTTTATTTGCACATGTAGAATTTTTTTTAAAGAATTTTTTGATGATTTTTTTAATGGGGATTTAGATTAAGTAAGTTTTAATGGGGATTTAGATTAAGTAAGTCTAATATCAAAACCCTTTCAATAATAACTTGAATTTCACTAAATTTTAAGTGTAAAGTTAAGATGATATTTTTTTCATGTTTGGTATTTAAAGAGTTAGAAGATGTATGTGTAGCGTTTTTTTTTTCAAATAAAATTTTGTGGGAAAGGTAAAGGATGCTTTCTCATTATTTGTGGATGACATTCCTAGTAACCTCATTGATATAGATTAATATGTCTAACTTAAAGGGATTTGAATCAAGCTCATGTTAATACAAAACTAGTCAAATACCCAATAACATTCACTATAACTAATTGAATTAACTCCTTAAACTTCAATCTACTTAAATATATACACATGTCCTCCTCATAATTAATCTTTATTTTTTACTCTTACTATAATCTTTATTTTTATTTTTATTATATTTTTTTTATTTTTTATTTTTAATTTATGATTATAATATTGGATGTCCATTTATATTCAAAATCAATCACAAGTTTTGTAATCAATTTGGTCATTCAAAGTATTTCTTAATATGATTAAAGAAAGAATTCAAGTTTGTCTTCTAATAGTTATAACCATATATATATATATATATATATATAATCTAATTTTAAGGTCAGTATCAAGTTATACATCATGAGATCTCTTTGTTTGTGGATAAGGGAATCTCTTCGCACAACAATTTGATTATTAAAATCTACTGAGGTGTACATATCATATCTCCTTTGGATTTGAACCTGTAATCTCCTAACATATGTTCTTAACTATATGTGTGTGTGTGTAAGTAAAATTTATTATAATTTAGTTGTAAATTTACAATAAAACGATATATAAATTAATTTATTCAATGTAAAAAAAAATTATTCCACATACTTTTTTAATGAACATTAATATATAACTTATGATCTCAAAATTAAGGGCAATACACTCTGTCCTATCCTCCTCATAGAAGCAAACCTTTCCCACATCGGGAGCATTATTATGATTAGATATCTAACTTACAAGAACAAGATAAAGAACATGGACGATAATAGGCTCCCCAAAATTGCTTCAAACTCTAGCCAAAACCACTAGTGGATCAAGCGGGGATGGCATAAAGATGACAAATCTTGGCTAAATCATTGGGGAATACAAGAAGAATTCATAATGCAAAATACCGATAATATTACAAATATTATCACTTCTAAATTTAAGGAGAATACGTGGTGTGATAAAGAATTAGAGGACAAAAGGAAACTAAGATACTACAAGGAGGTGGTCAAGCCTGATTTAGAAGATCAAAAGTACCTCTCAATTGCAAAGAAGAAAATCAACATTGCTAAAATAAGAACAAACTCTCACAAGATATATAGTGAAACTAGATGTTGGACAATTCCAAAAACGTTATGGGATTAAAGAATCTGCCATCTTTGTGACACTAAGAGGGTTGAAGATGAAAATCACTTCCTCTTAGATTTCCCTACCTATTCCCAAATAAGATCTTGTCACATCCCCACATCATGCCTTACGATCATGCACCTCTTGAGGGTGTGCAACACCATGACATTTCTCACTTAGATGCTTGGAAACACCAAGGATACTTCGTATGGACTACACCTCTTCACCTATATCATACCCATACTCCATTCTAGGCTACCAACAAGTCACACTCCTACTCTAGTGAAACTATTGTATACTTAGACATTCATTAACTACTTTAACAATTAGTCATTTTTAAGAATACATCCAAGAACACGAGAAGCCAAGAGAACAATAGTGAAACAGACAAGAGAAACATAGATATAGTGCAAGCGACACAAAACGTACCTAACACCCAGCTAATTCTTTGTTATTGCAAAACAATTACAACATGAGCACTATTGGCTTGGTTTACAACTTCGGCAAAGTCAAATGAATCACCTCACCTCACCAAGACACTCATGAAGAGATCCATCACCACAAGACTCTCTGTCGCAACCATCTCTTCAACCACCTGCGATGCACCTCGGACATACCCTCAACCGCAGACTTGTTGTCTCTTCGTTTTTACAAACTCTGTCTCTTCGTTTCTATAGACTTCACATATTTCGGTTTTTCCTCACACATGCCTCCAACAAACCTACATTTCCAGACTTAGCCAAAATCTTCCCAAGAGAAGTTTGATCAGCTCTGTCCACTAAGTCCTCCTCAAGGAATCTTAATTCCTCCCATGGGGAGCAACTTGGCTCCTTGAGGGAGTTGTTTCCCTTCGTCTGCCTTAGAATTGCAGACCTCTCTTGCTCTCCTTGTATTGCCAAAACTTTCCTTCCTTGGTTATGCACCCTTGTTCTCTTATAGGTTCTCCAAAGGTCAACATCACGAACCATTGTGTCCTTTGGGGGTGTCACACCCCTTCTCAAACCCATGTTTCCAAACGAATCGTTGCGCCCCTTCGCGGACCCAGTTTCCCAAATGAATCATCATGCCCCTTCGCAGACCTAGTTGCCCAAATGAACCCATGCACTCGTCAACCATTGTGCCCCTCGGGACCAACACGCCTAATCTTGGTGCACCCCTCATGTCGATGCACCCAATCTCTTGGTTGATTCATACTTTAGCAAGCCCCATTGGCACGTTTGCATGCCCAATGCATCCACTTTCCCAACTTGGGTGGCAGAACAACCCCAAGGTTCATCTCCTCAAGTACTTGGGTGAAGGTCTCCATGCCATCTAACCAAAGACCTCACATCCTCTGCCACCTCAAGTTGTTGTCATCCTCAACAACATCCACAAAATATGTGATGTGTAAGTCTTTGCCCGACTTGTGCCTATGTCGCAATTGTTTGCTAGAAACCCCAAGTTTCATGTTGATTGGAAACCCTAAATTATGCCAAAGTGGAAACCCCAAGTTTCCACAAACCAAATTGTACTACACCCAACTCTGCACAATCTGTTACATGATTCAATGTGGTTACTTCACCCAACTCTAAGGATGAAAGTCACCCAACTCTGTTGCACTCTCTCACTACGGTTGTTCGGTTGCTAATGTTGATTCTTACTACAACTGACTGCTACTCACTTCAATTCAAAATTTCACCTAATTGTTGAACTCCTATGAACTTGTTGTTGCACCCATACTTCAACAAATTCTACCATGTCTTCATACATTGAATCCCCCATACCTTGGACTGATTGGGTAGTTAATCCAACTGTCACATCCAACTCATGAGAATGCACTTCCTCATTCCTAAACTTAGTCTTTTATGTCTCATGTTCGTCACCCTATGCAACCTCAAAGACTAAGGAAAGTGTTCATCCTTGCCTCATCATCGTCACCATCATCCGATTTTTGTCAAGGACATCCTCCACAATGTCTAAGTGTTGCAATTCGAACCTACTATTGTGTTTGTACTCTAACTTCCTTCCACAATTTGTCTCATCATCAAAACGATCTCAAAGCAAGGCAAGGTCACCTCTCACCTTGCTACATTATGAAGTCACCCCAAAGCAAAGTCATCCACAACAACTTGACTCCATTATCCTCCTCCTGGCACAATTAGTCAATCTTTCCCAAAAAATTCATGTTCAGACTGCCTTTGCCTCACTACTTCGTCACTCAGCCATGTTGTTGCATCTATACCTCTCCATGCCTTAGAATGGTTAGGATTCACTCTCAATGATGCTACCTAAAGCAAGAGACACACTCACACCCAAGTAATATTTTCATGCTACAATCTTCCTATCCACACAATCCTCCAAACAAAGGCAAGTCCTCAACTCGCCTCCTTTTGTCAAATCACCTCAACACAACTCAACATTTGCAATGAGTGTGGCCAACATGCCTACACTCCTAAAATGCCCCAATGATCTGTCCAAAATGTTCCAAATAGAATGAGGCACCTCAAAGAACTTACATGCCTTCGTCATGTTCACACCAATACTCTACCAACTCCAACCAACAATCCCCGTCGGATCTCTGAGTCATCACACAATCGTCCGCAAGTCACCAAGGTGTGCTCTTCCTCATCCAATGTTCCATACCAAAGGTGAGCAAACGCCACCCAAGCCACTTGGTTTGCGTTCTTCCCATTCATATTAACTACCAACAATTCTTGGTCGACTCCTTTATTGACTCCATCCTTCTCTTGTAACAAAATTCTCTTGCACCTATTGCAAGCATCCAAACTTTGGCACTATCACTATGACTCGTCAAGTCATCGCATAATCCAACGAATCTTGCTAAGGCACCAAACACTGGGGTGCCTCATCCATCCTCTCAACTCGGAATGAACATACTTCACTTCCCACTTCATAGTGATGACTTGTCCAATGCACCTCATCAAAGAGTTAGGAAACTTCCCCAAGCCACCTCCATGGTTACATCCAAATATGCCTAAGTCCACCACAAGACTCATCCAAGTAGGTCATCCAAGCTCTTCACACATTCACCCAACCAAGGTGTCCTAAAATGCTACAAGACTTATTTGAATCTACACCACTTGAGTCGTCCTCGAGTCTATTAGTTTTCACCGCGGAAACAAAATGCACTTGAACTACCAAGCCATCCATGTTCCCTTCAAGGTACTCACTGCAACACTTGGAAAATGCAAGAACTCAATCTAACCATACCTTTCTCAATGGAATCCATCGTTGCAACCATGCTTCAAGTCTATTGTCTTGGACCTCTGCTTTCCCAAGCAAGCGACTCTTCGCATGGACTTCCCTCAATCACTATCTGCAACTCCACAAATTTGCAAGACCTTCATTGCGATATAAGGATGAATCTATCCGTCAACTTCCAAAATCCATCTAAGTCCCAAACTTTGCATGCAATTGGCCGAACTCATCTCCGATGTCTTGTCATCTCCGCACCTTGATTTCTTCTACTTCAAGGGACTGTGTATCCACCACCCGACCGTCAAGTCATGCTACTGATAATCGACTATCATAACTCTGTGAAGAGCTACCTCATCCGAAGGATACTATCTCATCCAACAACCCAGCTCAACTCAAGTGTTTTTCTTGACAATGCATGACATGAAGACGTCGTGATGGAAACATGCCCAACCAACTGCCTGTTGTGAAGATTCTCTAGGTTGTTCTAGGTTGTTCAATGCACCCAATTTATTCACCTTGTTGCAACCCATAATTTCAACCCTTTACGATCACTTATGTGATCACCCTCTTCATTTTTTTGCTATGATCACTTATGTAGTTGTCTCTGCAACAAGTCGTGCAACAGACCCTACGTTCATCTACCTTTCCCAAGTGCTCGATTCTCCTAATGAACTATGTGTCTGGTCTCTTTGAGGTGTGCACAACGGGTCCAACACTGACTTCCTTCATGAATCAAACCAACCAAGTATGCCTCTGTGACAAGTTCTGCGGTCACCCACCCTATCCAAGTGCTTCGTCTCACCACAAAATCTTCTCTTGGTTCATACAAGGTGTGCGCCCAGACCAACCATTCACCCCAAACATTATTCCAAGTTGCAAACACAACTCTAGTCATTGTGAGTAATCCCACCTATTGGGCAGTGACCCGAGTTCAATCCCCGCAACAACGTTTAGCTTTACTTGTGGATGCGGTTTTTCCTCAATTTAGCGCATGTTACTGCAACATCAATAATCAATGAAAGAACGGTGAATGATCCTGATTTTCAGGTCGATTGTTTTTGGTACTTTTAATTTAAAAATTAAAATTTGGCAGGCTGGTCCTCACGGATCTTGTGGTTGTAACTATAATTACCTCCTGATATGTTGTGAGTTCGAGTAGCTACAAGAAAAGGAATGATGAATAAAATTATGCGGTACTAAATA